>CADDXX010000750.1:206160-257510 GCA_902810485.1 Alauda arvensis
CTTTGATACCTGAATTATTACAAGTTAGTTTCAGTGTTGGTGCAGGTTGAACCTCAAGCAGATTTGGAGGTTACTATGCCCCACTTCTCAAGCCCAGTAATGTTRCATTCCCTGTATAAGTAGCTGAAAAGGTATTTCTGAGGTGGTTTTGTACCAATCTATCATTGTGCCTGCTACAGCCATAACTTCAGAATTAGGATTCCAGAATATGAGCAAGTTTTTGCCAACATTAAATCACCATCCTTCAGGTTTCAACTGCTCCTTTTAAYACCACGGAGTGCTCATCTCTCTTCTCTCCTGGGGAGGGCAGTAGCAAATTTTGATTAATGAAGATCTTAACAAGGCTACAGTAGAGCCTCAGCTGCAAATTAAAAGTGGGTCCTTTGAAGTACCCTTGCATTCCAATGAGGGGAGCTTCCCTCATGCTGTGGAGTGCAGCATTCCTGTTTGTACAGGGGGCTGGAATGGTCCCCTCTTTGTGCCAACCTTGCTAAAGCAATGCCATTATTCATGTGGGGCTGGACCTAACCCTGGGCTTCATTACGTATCCATGGGAAATAAATGGCTAAGGAGTATGACTGCAGCAGCACAATAGCTGATTTTCCAAGATGTAAGGCAATATGTGTAATATAAATGCTCAAAAAAGACTGAGCCTTTAGTGTTGTTTTGCATAGACTTTCATGAAAAAGTCTCAGTATTCAGCAAAGGCAGCACTGACGGCATTCAAAATATGCTGCTTTAGGGCCCCTTGAAAATGTTTATCCTTCCCTACCTTTGTCTGAAGCACATCTGCTGTAGTTCAAATCCAAATGCAGTGCATTTGCCAGAGTTCAGATTAGATCTTTAATTAAGCTTTCATCCCCACTAGCACAGACAACAATGTCAAGTCTGTGGACCCCATGAGAAAATATAGCTTATTCCATTGGCTCCTGTGGTCTGCAACATTGTTAGCATGCTTAAAAGTGGCTCTGCTGTGCTGAGAGTGAATACTGTACCCTAAAGGAAATAATTTCTGGTTTAAATTCTGTTTGAAACATTATTTAAGCCAATTAAAATGTGTCCTTTAGGGATCTTGGCTGAGGTCTCTGTTGTTTGATCTCCAGGGTGCTCTGTGTTGCAGCTCCTTTGCTCTCCCCAGTCCGTGCAGAGAGGAGATGGGCAATGTGTGAAGGTGATGGGTAATAGTTGCAGCGTTTTAAGGCTGGAGATCTTAAGGTTTTTGCTTAAAGAAAGCAGATAAAAAATACTTCCAGTGGATTTGCACAGTAATGTTTTCAGAAAAGCAACATCTGAATTGTCTTTGAGGGGCTCTGTAGTCACTTCTGTGTGTTTAAGTGCTCTCAGGCACCAGGACAGGGTAATCTTAGTAATGGCTGCCCAAATAGCCTTATTTCCTTCTCCCTCTCTCCTTGTCTTTGGAATCAGTCATGATAATTTTAGAAGAGGGAACAGCCAGGAGCACTTAGCAATTCTGTTTTGTCTTTGCCCACATAGACACTGCTTGTCACAGCCTGTTACAACACCCTCCTCATTATCCACAGAGACTGAACTGATGGCAAAGCAATTTAGACTGTTTTGATCTATGAATAAGCTTTATGTGTCTCATGAAGCATTTAGTTACCTCTCTGAGGTAGCTATTTGCCATTGGAGCATGGCATATTTCTCACACTTTAAAATAAAATTTGTTTGTAGGAGCATTCATTTGCCTCAGTGGATCACATCAGATGAACACAACGATGGCCRTGTCTCACCTGGGAAGCCCTTTCCTTGTCAAGCTTACCCCTGGGCTCTCCTGCTGCCAGGTAACAGTTTGATACTAGCTGTCCCCATCTTTGTGACCTGTCCCTCACCTGATGCAAAGCAGGTATTCTTCATGCTCTAAGTGTTGCTGCTGAGGGCTCTTTCAATACCAGTGGGAGGAGTTACAGACTGATTCTTTGGGAGGAYGGAGAAGCAGGCAACTTTTTAACTGCCTCACTGCCAATTTTTTCTACCTGATTATTACTGTTCATTCCTAAAGCACCCAGCAGGTGACTCAGATTTCAGGACATGCTCCAGGTTTTTGTGTACAGAGGCACCTGGACAGTGATAACAGGGCTCCATCAAACAGCACTCCCACTTCCCTGCAGACAGGGAAGTCACACAACCAGGGCTCCAAAACAGGACACCTGTGGTCTGAAGTCACTAAGCACATCAGCTGTGTTGGTGTGGCCAGAGAGAATTAGCCACCATACTCCAGACACGTACTAAATTTTAATTCATGTTTTGAGGAGGATGCTTTTTCAGCTGATCAGTGCAGTATTTGGGAGTCACTTTGAAATGTGTTTTTTTTTGTCAGAGGTCTTGTGGCTCTGCAGAGGAATGCAAAAGCAACCAGCCAGGATGGTGGTTGATCTGAAAAACTAGAAAGGTACCAGGAAAAAATTAATCAGGAAGGACAAAAAATAGAAAAATATTAGATGAAAAATGAAAATACAGTTTTATAACTAGACAGTTTTAATTTTCAACAAAATTTGTATTTCGAAAACAAAACTTGAAGAACTATCTTAGACATGAACAGCAACTATTCACTACATTTACAGCCAACTATTCTCTACATTTACAGCTTTATTTTTATTTGTCCTTTTGGCCACTGAATAAAATTAATAGACACTGTTAAGCTTTATTCCTTTTTTCTTTTTTTTTTTTTTTCTTTTTTGAGCCTTTTTTATTTTCTATTCTGTAACTTTTCAGTGCTTATGCCATACTGGGGAGAAGTTAAGTTGTGTAATTATGTGTTTTTTTTCTGATACTGCATAATCCCTTCTTATTTAAAAAGTCATGAGAAGAAAAGACAGAGAAAGTTTGCTGAAATAATTTTATTTTGTTCTTTGAAAAAAAGAGGCTTTAGAGAAACAAAATAAAATTTARACTGGTTGCYTARTTTTTCAGTCTCAGTGTAGAACAGAAACTGTTAATTCCACTTAAGAAAACTTTTTTTAAAAAGAGAAAGTCAGAAAAGAAGGAACTGCATTTAGAAGTCCCAACAAGCAGCAGAATTTTATTCCAGCAGGATCTAGGCTACTTAGCTTATATCTCATCTAAGGGACCAGAAACAAGTGCTGGCTTAGCTAAATCTGTTTTACTTGAAACTGCAGCTCACTTGGACTACACACATCAGTGAGTTACCAGATCTCAGCTGAATAATTGCAGCTTGCAGCTCAGTAGAAGCCTCTGAAACAATTCAAGGRCAGTGCCTGTCTGTCATTTAAAGCAATCTCACAGTTCTTAATCTTCACATGACTTCTTAGTGTTAGAAAACATYAGAAATAAAATAGATGCAGGAGAAACTCAAGCAGAATGCTGCTGAGGGAACTCAGAAGGCCTGAGCCATCTCATGGAAGCCCTGTGTGTTACATTACTCCCAGGACAMCCAACAGCTTTTGTACTCACAGTGCATTTGTTTAGACAGTTTCATCTCTCCTTTTTTGACTTTGATACTGAGTAGATAAGCACCTTTCAGATTCAGATTAATTTAGCTTAGAAACCCTTAAGGCAAACTGGGCACTACTGATACGTGAATCAATGAATTATTCTGGGAAGATCTATTGCAGAGTTTGGTCTGCACTCAAAATAAACACAGATGCAGTGGGGATGCACATATTTTTCTCTACTTCAAAGTCAGAGAAGAAAAAAAAWTTTATTCTAAATATGCATGTATTGAATGAATTTAAAATTCTTAGATCCAACAAAAGTTAGAGCAAGTTCTTACCCAACTGTACRTGTCTGTCAGGAGAGTGTTTTTGAGGACTGGAAGCCTGGCTTTCTGCCACATTATCSCTGCAGACTTTTATTTCTGGGAAAGAGCAACGAGTAGGGGCTGCTCATTAGGATGTGTTATGTTCTCTGCCTATTAATGTGAGATGATGCCCTCTGTTGGATATCCCACTGAGAGGATAAAAGGATCCACACAAAGACATCTATGTTTATTATTAGCTTTACAAGTTCTTTAGCTCCAGTTGTTAAAAAAAAAAAAATGGAATTGAAGGGTAACAGATTTAAATTGTGCCTTTCTGGTTAATTGAAGCTTAGAAGTAACTTCTTTCTGCAGTTYCTTGTAGCTGGGTCTTCTTGTAGAYGTAAGCTAAGAAACATCWTTTAGCTCAAGGTTTTGGAGTTGTAGAAGCAAGTTTCTAGTCCCAGCTCTCTGTTTATGCCTSTTTAATGGACACATTACATTGAATAGTAGAACATGTAGACATAAAAAAGGAAGGTAAAATTATTTCTTATTTAATGAAAATAATTTGTTTGAAAAGCTGTTTGAAAGACAAATGCCATTTAAATTGTTTAGAGTCTAATTCTTCAATCAGCTCATTTTAGAAAGTGTTTGTATGCTTGCTGCCTTCTATTTCTTAAGATTTTTGAGTGTTACATGAAAGTATTTCAATTTATTAATAAGGATCAAGATTATTTTACATAAGACATKATTTTCATGAGTGGTGGTAAAATTAAATGTTGAAAGACAGTCTATYAGACCTGAAGCCAGATGATACGAAAAAGTAGCAGCATGTTTTAACAGGAATATGTCTGCACAACTCTTGTTTTAGCTTCATGAAGAGTCAAGTATTATCAAAATCAAGGCTTTTGCAGGGAAGTAGAGATACTGCAGTTGAAGAAATTTTAGTCTTTGTTTGTGTGGAGAAACAAGAATGACTCAGAAGGAAAGAAAAAAATGAGTCTTCGAAAATCTTATTTCTTACCTTCAGTTCTCAGCTTAATTTTTCCCTGGGTATTATTTAAAAATATAAATTACATGTATCATAAATTACATGTGTCAGACTTACTCTGTGTTGCAGGGGAGTGAACTCTGTCACTGTTTTCTTATCTTTTCTGCCTCACAAGCCACTTCATCCACATGCAGTCTTTGCATTTTCCTCCCATATATTGCTCAATCTGCTTGTTTCAGGAGATGAAAACATTATTTCAAAAATCTGTCTTCAGATCGTATTCATTTATGTTGATTGTGGAAATAAAAAATCATAAGGTTTCTTTCATCATCGTCATCTCAATGATTGCACTTAGATTAACRTGCCTAAGAAACTGTCATATATTCAGCATTTGTAAAGAAAAATAATCTTTGAGYAGTTTCTAAGTGCTTACTAAGATGAAGAAGTTAAGGGAAGTCACCATTCAGTCTGCATCAGTTGATAGATACAATTTAAAAGTAAGCTTTATTTTTAAATATAGTTTTGTCTTTAGACATGATACTGCTCCTCAACATGCTGTAATTTCAAACATCCCCATCTTTCTTGCTGGGTCTGTGCTCAGACCTGTCATCCTTTGTTATAGTGTATACATATTACTTGGTACTGAATTTATTGCAGGTTGCTTATATATTTTTTAAAGTTTTTTATTAAAAACTTTTTCAACAGGTAAAATTTTGGTGCCGGTTATCTCAGGATTCCCAGCTTTCTGTCTTTAAGAGGACTGCATTAAATGGAAGTTTGGAAAAATTACGTGACATTTCAGGATTGCCTGAGATGAATTGGACAAAAGTGAATATACCTGTAGAAAGTGTGKCTGAGGAATTACCTTTTCAGGTAATTAGATAYCACATTTGCATTGCTTTCAAAAAGATATTTTACTTTGGCCTTTAGAATTAATTCACTTTTAATGATGAAATATAWAAAGAGAATTTCTTATTCTTTAATGCTYCTATGAAAAATAATGTAATTCAGCTTATTCCACAGGTCCATCTATTAAGGAGCATAGCCATTGTTTCAGTATTCTAGGCATTAGAATAACTTTCTGTAACAAATATCRAAGGACTCTAAAGATTATTTAGCTCCAACCCCCATTGGCAAGGAGATCTTCCATTTGACCTGGTTAGTTAGAACTCCATCCAGCCTGGCCTAGAACACCTCCAGGGATGGGGCATCCACAACTTCCCTGGGCAATCTGTGCCAGTGCCTCACCACCTGCAAAGTAAAGGATTTCTTCCCAATATCCAATCTGAACCTACTCTTTTTAAGTTTAAATCCATTCCCCTTGTACTGTTACTACGTGACCTTGTAAAAAGTCCCTCTCCAGCTTTCTTGTAGGCTCCCTTCAAGTACTGAAGGCTGCAATTAAGTCTTCTCATTTTGAGGCTGAATAAATCCAGTTCTCTCAGCCTTTCCTCATAKGAGAGGTGCTGCATCCTTCTGATGAACTTGGTGACCTCTTCTACATTCCAACAGGTGCTGGGGACCCTGGAGCTGGACACAATACTCTACATGGGGTCTCACAAGGGCAGATTAGAGGGGCAGAATCCCCTCCCTCTCCTGCTGCCCACACTGCTTTTGGTGCAGCTCAGGACACATTTGGCTTTCTGGGCTGTGAGTGCACAGGGCTGGATCATGTCCAGCCTCTCATCCACCAGCACCCCCAGGTCCTTCTGGGCAGGGCTGCTCCAATCCCTTCAATCCCCCAGCCTGCGTGGATACTGGGGGTTACCCCAGCCCAGGGCAGCACCTTGTACTTGGGCTTGTTGAACCTCATGAGATTCCCATGGGCTGCTTCTCAAGCTTGTCCAGGTCCCTCTGGATGGCATCCTGTCCTTCAGGTGTGTCASCTGCACCACTCAGCTTGGTGCACCACTGCAAACTTGCTGAGGGTGCACTCGATCACACAATGTCATCAATGAAGATATTAAATAACACTGGTGCAAATGCAGACCCCTGAGGGGCACCACTGGTCACTGATGTTCATCAGGACTCTGAACAGTCCCATCTGGATGTGACCAACCAATGCAACCAATTCTTTATCCACCCAACAGTCCATCCATTAAATTAATCTCTCTCCAGTTTAAAGAGCAGGACGTTGTGGGGGCCATGTCCAAGGCTTTACAGAAGTCCAGATATGGGACAGCCATAACCCTTCACTGATGCAATCACTTCATCATAGAAAGCCTTTGGCTGGTCAGGCAGGACTTGCCCTTGGTGAAGTCATGCTGGCTGTCTTGAGACACCTCCCTGTCCTCCATGTGCCTGTGCATAACTTATAGAAGGATCTGTTCCAYGATATTCCCAGGCACAGAGGTGAGGCATACAGTGCAGGTACTTCAATTTGCAATCTATCCCTATATTTATTGTACCACATTGCTAACTTCATCAGGCATAGTACAGATGAACACAATTAAATGGTGTTGAAAATCATCATATTTGGTAACCATGAATAGATAATTTAGTAGTTAACCATAATAGCTAATTATGGGTTCCAGCAGGAAGACCATTCATTCAGTAGTGATGACTTTTACCAGATTTGATTGAAGCAAGGTCATCTGGGTTGAATAACTTTCTCCAGGTTAAGGAAGTCATGGCTTTGACAGTTGAGGTGCAAATTTCTGACCTGACCAAATCTCAGTTGTAGCCTTTACTGCCTGATGTTCAGAGTTGGTAGTAGGAACTATTTCGTTCCTATGCAGATATCATAAATTATAAAGAAATATATGAATGTGTGTATGTGTTTCTCTTTATCATGTCACCTTTAATGAGTTAACTTTATTCTGTCTTTGCAGATAATCTTGCGAGGTACTATTCTAACAAAAAATGCTACTGTTGCTATTGATGATATCAGTATGACAGAGGAATGTGTAGTTGTGAATAGATCGCTTCCAGGAGTCAGCCAGGAAAGAGAAGGCAAGTTTCATGGTTTTTTAGTAATTTTCCCCAGTGTGTGCTATATATATAACTGTGATTTGACTGATAACTTGAAATTACTTTTAGTAAAGTAGAGGATAATCTGAGAAAAAAAGTCCATATGCTGTAATCAATCATCTCCCTGGATATGTTCCAGGCCATATTGGATGGGTCTTTGATTCTAYCCATGGCAGACTAGATGATCTTTAAGGTCCTTCCCAATCCAAACCATCCAAACCTTTAATGAAGGCTTTCATCCTTGTGTTATACATTAGCTGCTATGAGAAGTTGGCACTGATTCTGCAAAGTGAGCTCTGGTGGGAATTTCCTGATACCACTTACTATGTAGCATCTGCTCACATTCATGTTTGGATGCAGAGGCAGAAGCAAAGCATCCTATATTTTCCACTAGAGAGCAAAAAAGGGCCTTAAGTTTAGGGCAAAAGGCTTCTTCCATTATTACTGMTAAATATTTGATATGCCCAGCAACGTTGTCTTTGTACTCACAAACAGCCAATGGATGGAAATATAAAACAACATAACCTTCTGTCAGAATGCTGCTCCKGGCCCTCTTGGTGCTAACAGCTGCTTTTCAAAAATAACATGGGCCCATGTGCAGTCAGGGATGATGTTGATGAGTTATAGTCATCAGGTATCTGAATTTAATATCCAAAAACTTAAAGGCATAATGGAGAGCTTCGGTGTTGTGTTTTTAAGGCTTCTCTGATCCCCATATACGTTGGGGTTGAGGAATTTAGAGAAAGGTTTCTTTGTTTTAATTATTCTCCCTACAACTCCCTCATTTACCCATTAATCATAAAGAGTGATTTTTTTTCAAATCCCTGTCTATAGATAGAAATATAAGTATTTAAATAAGTTAAGTTAAGCAAAGGATATGAAAAGCTACTCATCATTCCTCTGACTTACTCACTTTCCAGAATTCTACTAAAGAAAGACTAGCAGACCCTGGCTTTTTGTTTCCCCATTCACTGAAATTTGAGGTGGTTTCTAGTGTGTAAGTTGAGGTACAGGCACACAGCTTTGGCTTCTTGCAGCTCCTTGTGGCCTGAGCACAGAGTGTGGCTGCAGCAGAAGGGTTTGGTGAAAAACCTGTCCCTGGCTCCAAGGGAAAGTACAGGGAGCCCTGCCAGCCTCTGGCCTCTGAGCAGGAGCCTGGCTCTGTAACACCAAGGTGTATTTGATAACTTTTCACACAAAGGTTTGAATATTGTGAACACTAAGATATAGTTTAAGACCAATATTGAGATCAGCTGTGTTTCTTATCAGCTGTGATATAATCTAACACACTGCACAGGAGCTGCTCTGTTCTGTGAGCTGAGCATGTTTCTATATTAAAAGATAAAAAGCACTTCTTATAATTTTRTATACTTACTTACATGTCTTTTTCTGATTTTTAAGGGGAAACAGAATCTGCAGATGCTAATACTTCACCTTTTTACTGTCCAGTGGGACTTTTTTCATGTGGGGATGGGCAATGTATTTCACCTGACAAATTCTGTGATTTTAAGCCTGACTGCCCAAATAACCACGATGAAACCAAATGCCGTAAGTGAAACCTTTGAAATCTATGTTGTTAAGCTCCTGTGACTGTTTCTTTGTCCTATTTGCAATGCTTTCATGACTTCATAAATCTTGCAATTTAATTAAAAGTAAAAGCTCTTGAGAAATAGTTTCTTCACTTTGATTCTGTTCTGTGATTTTTTCCCCTTTTAGTTTCTGTAGCAACTACTTCTCTTTCAGCATTAAAACCAGAAAAAAAAGGTTTTGATTAATTATTTAGTAGAAGATGCTCCTTAAAATATAGTATTTTATAATTCTAATGCACTGGTCAGAAACTTGCATTCAAATTGTATGCTTTATATACTTAGTCTTGATGTGAAGATGCCATAGCTGTACCACAAGCCTGGTCACAGGTATAATTTAAGMTGAGTCATCATCTTCTGTTTGGATGTGCTGTGACTCTTGTCAGGGCCACATTCCTGGGCTTTCTCTGCATGGAAACAAACACATGGGAAAGCAGAGGGAGGTGAAGCATCTCGGAATCCCTCTCCACTGTGCAGTCAGCAGGGAGCTTGGAACTGTTTCAGGGTCTCTCATATGCAGCTTCAAAAGTCTTTTTGATTCATTCAGTTTCCTGCTTGCATAAGAAATCACAGTTACACTTTGCACTTTTGAAAATGAGTCTCTTGCTTTGAGCCATCAACTTTGCTGTAGAACTTGTGATGCATTTTCAAAAGGAGTTGCCAYGAGCAATATTTAATGCAAATTTTCTTTWTTAAAATAGAGAMTGATGCTTTCTAGCACATTCAGCASAAGTGACAGAAATAATGTAGACGAGATCCTCAAATTATTTTCTGTGTCCTGTTATGCAACAAAAAACATAAACTTCTTTAAAGATGCTAATAAATTCTGATTTCACTGTTGATATTTGATGGATTTTATTTGGAGATTTGAGAGTTGTTGCTCAGATAAACAAAGGTCTATTTGACTATTAGAAAAGAAATAATTACAGCTTCTATGCAATATCTCTTCCATTTTAGTACTGAACCTTCTTCAGCTAGAGCACTGGTATTGAGGATTTTAACTGTTTAGAAAGACTGCTATCCAAAATATACAGAACTTTGATGTATAAAACTGCATTTTGTTTTACTAGATAAAAGTTTGTCTAGCTAAAATCAGAAATKACTGTTAAATGTTTACTAAGCTGAATATCTTTCCTTTTGTGGGCCAGAATAAAGAAAATTCTGATGTTCCTGTAGTACAGCTGAGTTTGGAAGGAATATCTGAAGATTACTAGATGGTTAAACATCACCCTGCTCARAGCAGGGCCACCAGAGCAGAATRCCCTGAGCTTGACAGAGTTAGTCTCTGAATACCCATGGGAATGGAGACAACCTAACCAGTCAGGACACCCTGTTCCTGATCACCCTTGCAGTAGAACAAATGTCTGTTGATACTTCTAATTTCACTAGGCATAAATGAGAAGAGTGTTTACTTATTTACTGCTTCCCTCATATTAAGACTCTTATAATACTCCATTTTTAAAACTTACTTTCTGTTTTTTCTAATTTACTCATGATTGCACGTCTTATGCAGCCTTGGGTTATGATAGTCTGGATTTTTCTCCCACAACCTTTTTTAAATTCAGGTGGAGGGTATTTGTTCTCTGAAAAAATAATAACACTTCCAAATCAATAGTTTAATTWAAAAATGTTCTAAGTAGATTTAGGTGCATGCAGCATTCACTGCGCCGGGATAGCAATGAAGTGGTAGCTTTTAACCAGGAAAATTAAGATCTGGTTTTCATGGGCATTTATATTTCCTTTTAACTATTCAGCCTTCGTTTCCATTGCAACATTATACCTTKGGCTGAAGACAAATATCCAACAAGGTGTTAAAGCAATCCTAGACCAGCCTCAATTTTAAGTAGTCTACGTGGCAACTGATTTTTTTTTTTCCCTCTAATTATATGACTGAAGAAACTTTTATTATACCCAAGTCTCATTTGTCAAGACAATAYATTAACAATGCTATGCTAAAGGTTACACTTTGGAACCATTGTATTTATGGTGAACTTTGTTCTAAGTATATTGCTGACTTATAAATCATTGTTACTGCTGAGCTGGCTCAATGTGTGCTAGCACTACAACTTGTAATGTGGGAAGCAGAATGTAGGTACACAAAGGGCCCTGCAAGCAGTTTGGCAAGTTGACTGTTTCCAAGCAAKAAACTTGCCTTTCAGCACATTAATCTGGTAGTCAACAGCACCAGCATAGCTCTTATAATTATTTTCAAATAGTATTTCATCATCAGCTTATGTAGTGCACCATTACTTTCTATATTTTATTAGCATATTCCTGCACTTGGATGCAAGCATTTCATATTTTTCAGACAATTTTCCTTTATTTCTGAACTTGGCTAAGCACAGATTTTTGTTCACCTCCTCCAACTACATTGTTGCTTTCATCGATATTAACATTTTTTCCCACAGCGCTCCATCTAATAGTGATTGCATGCACCTTGACATTGTTAATGATTTTCTTTTTGTATGAGAACCAGGCAAGGATATTACAAAGGSTTAAAATATCTTTCCAAATATGTTTCATTTAAATCTTATAATCTTAAATTCCAGCAAGATGATTTGGCTAGATGCTTGGGTCCACTACGTCCATTGGATAAGCCAGGTCTCCATGCAATTTTTTTAACTTTCAGTATCAATCCTTGAGACATCACTTGATTTTCACTTCCTCTCAAATGAGTGGAAGTAATTTTTCTTCTGGAAGTGGAAGGCCTTTTTTTTCTGTCTGGCCTGTAAGAATTCAGTTGATGATTACCGCTTCTGGGACTGCCAAGATGTTTTCTTTTCAGAGTGTTGCTATCCTTGACTATTAGATCCCAGCTTTTCTTCTGCAGATGAAGAATTTACTGTAGCCATAAAGCTTTTACAATTTTTATACTTGATTTCCATGCATTAGAGCAGAGGAGAAATGTGACAGCCTTTTTTAAACTGCAGATTTACAGCAGTGACCTAACACACCTATCACATTGTGTGYTTGTGCTCTGGAAGATGAATGTGCTGCATGACTTCTGTGGTCTCCATCCTATGCATTCCGTGTARTCTGAATGCTCACTTTTGCACCCTAAGAATTATGTTGATGGAATAAGATCAGATTGGAAAACTATCTGGTAATATAAATGTATTCTTGATATTCTGTCTGATCTTTGCTAATTTCTCCCTTATGCTCTTTCTTTTGTGTGATTTTTTTTTCTCTACTTGTAGTGTGGATTATCAGGAGTAATTACATGGGTTTCTATATAAARCAAGTATTAAATAATTTACATTTATATAAAATAATTTACATTTACATAAAGTATAGCATATTTTCACAGGTTTATCCATGGTCACATGCTTTGAGGAGCTCCAAGCTGACCTCATGCACAGTCACTGATGTATCGAGGTGTAGCTGTTACAGCACYGACTTACCCACAGCCATAGATCCTTTGAGGTGTACTTTCTCCAGCATGSACTTACCTTTCAGAGTTACACCTGCTGCCACACAGATATAACCATGGCCACAGGTGCTTCAAGGTGTACCTGCTCTGGCATGGGCTTATTCTCAGACACCCCAGGATGTCCTGATCTCATGTGGCCTCATCTGCAGGTCACAATCCCTTTGACTCGAGTCCACACTGGAGTTCCAGCTTGTTCTTTCCAGAAGAGCAGCAGCAGTGRCCTGGCCATCTGCCAGCAGGCACATCACCTGTGTTGTTATCAAAATGCTCCCAGGCACARCAGGGTAAGSAGATGRGCAGWGCAGCAAGCAGTGAAAGCAAGAAGCAGGCAGTAATAAGCTAGGCTCTAATGAACATTCAGGAAAGCAGACCCCATGGCAAGCACAGGAGTGTGCCAATTAGTATCTAAAAATCAATAAAAGCTATAAWTTTGATCCAACACATTCCAACCAAACTTGTCATTATTTCCATACCCTTCAAGCCACAAGTGCCAGAAAGGATTGAACCCAACTGGCAGCTCAGCCCCACATAGCTGCTCACTCCCTCCCCTGGTGGGATGGGAGAGAGAACCAGGTGAGAAAAGGTGAGAGAACTCGTGGGTTGAGATAAAGACAGTTTAATAGGGAAAGCAAAAACCATGCACAYAAGCAAAGCAGAACAAGGATTTAATTCACCCCTATGGGCAGGCAGGAGTTCAGCCATCCCCAGGGGAGCAGAGCTCCATTACACGTTACAGTGACTTGAGAAGATCAACACCAGCGCTTGGAACATCTCCCACTAGCCTGTTGCTGAGCTTGACACCAYAGGATGTATCCCTTTGTTCAGCTGGGGTCACCTGTCCCGGCTGTGTCTCTTCACAACTTTTTTTGTGCATTCCCAACCTCCTTGCTGGTGGGGCAGTGTGAGGATCAGGAAAGACTTTGGTTCTATATAAACACTGCTCAGCAATACTTAAAATATCCCTGAATAATCAAAGCTGTGTCCAGGACAAATCCAAGACACAGCCCTTTATCAGCTACCGTGAAGCAAATTAAGYAAACCCCAGCCCAAATCAGGACACATAAACACATGGTATTGCTTTGTGTTTATGTCTRAATGAGGGATGCATTTAATAGTTATTATTTCTGTGGTGTATAATCTAGGGCAGCACAAGCATGCTAAGGCTAGCCTTAAATTAAGTAATTCATAAACTGGACATAATCTATATATTTGCAGTTTTATGTACCTTGAGTTAGAAGGCAATTAAAGAGAAGGATGCATGTATTCATTCTTAAAAACTACTTTTGTGGAAYAATTGTTTAAAGATAAATATTTTTGGTTTCTAATGGCTATCTTCATATAAGTAATAAAAATCTCCTCAGTATTATAAGAAACATTCCCCATATTTCCCATTACTAATCTTGGCAAAGCATAACACTTCTGCTGTAATTATGCAGTAACTCTTCCTAAATCTCATTTTTAGAATCAAATCTTGCATACCAAAATGTCTGTCTCATATGCCTGTACTCCATTTCAGCCAGACAAATGAGCAGTTCTTAAAAGTTAGACCAGAAACAACAGCCAGGTCAGAAAGATGGGCTTARGTCTTAGGAGTGGAAAGATTGCCAGCTTGTAAATTGGAGAAGGTACCTAATACTGAAAGTACCTTGATAAMTGCATAAGAATCAGTTCATGGAAATTAGATGGAGAAGGGATGGGATTGAAATCCCATCTACAGAGAAAGGAAAACACCTCTGCCAGTGGGCAAGCAAAGGCTGCAATGCTTGAGCTTGCTGGTGTAGGAGAGAAGAAACCACGGGGCTGGAAGAAGCCAGGGCAGGAGGGACCTTGGCTGCTCTGGGGGGAGAACTGAGACCAGCTGATCAAAGTGATCCTGATACAGTGTCAGGAGAGAGAAAAATAATGGAAGATTAAGTTTCTGGTAAGAGAGAATAAAACAAGGAGAGAATGGGAATGGAGAATACACATGTGGAACAGTGATATTTTGGGAGGGATCAATATAAAATATGGCCATTAAGTGACAAAGGACTGAGACTATATGAGAGGACCTGGAGCAGGGAGATGCTTGGGGAAATGAGGGAAGAGAGTGAGGATTTCCAGTTTTCCAGTGATACTAGGACTGAGATAAGGTGTCACAGAAGAGCAGTGGTGTAATAGGTAAAACAGGAAATAGGCTGTGGAAAAGAAGACCATTGAGGAAAGAGCAAGGGTATTTTTCTGACAGAGACCACAGACACTTTCAGAATTTCTATAGAACCTGGAAGTCATAAGTCTAATTTGTCTACTTTCAGCAAATATCTGCAGAGTGGTTTCTGGGCAAAACCTATGTCTCATTGCATAGTTCCTCAAATTTGGTTTCCAGTAAGTTATGCACTTTGATAGAGAATATTGAATGAGTTTCAGTGGCAGAGAAAACAGGGTMAATAACAAGAAGATCTGAATTTTGACCATTGGATCTTATTTCTGTATAGTTCAGTAAAAAGAGGAACTATCCCTTCAGTCTTTTAGATGTTTTTTAGAATTTTATTTTCCCTCATAAAAATCTCAAAAATGTAGGTGCACAGTAGTATCACTAGATTTACTTATAACAAACTTTTTTTAATCTGCATGTTTTGCCTTCCTTACAGGCAAAGCTATTTCTCATTTCACAAGTGATATACACCAATATGTTACATACAAATAATGTMTGTCTAATACTAAAAAGCCCATATGACAAAGAAGTCTGTTGAAATGTCATTGAAATGGATTTCCCAAAAGAACTTAGCAAAAAAAAATGTTCTGGAGTTCCTGTAGCCATCTGTAGAGGAGACTACCACATCTAATTGTTTTAAACCTTTATGTTTAAGTTTGGGGTTTTTTTGTTTCATTTTTGTTTTCTTTGGGGCTTTTGTTTGTTCGTTTCTTTTGGTTTGTTTGTTTGCTTGGGTTTCTCGGGGGTTTTTTGGTGTGTGTTTTGTTGTTGGGTTTCTTTCTAGTTTGGTTTTTTGGTGGTTGGTGGTTATTTTTTTCAAAATAATAGCAGTTACTGTTTGGAGATGAAAATTGAGGGGTGGGGGAACTCTGCCTTGGATTTTGTAAAGATCATACTTGTCTGATCTTCAAGTAGTGACTTGCTTTTAGTCTTTTGTTTGGTTTTTTTTTTGTTCCAGTTAGCATTGCCTCTTGCTGATGAACTTTTGCGGTTATTTTTTAACTGTTTTCTATTCAGTTTGCAGAAATTAGGCCACTGCACCTACAAAGTATGGTGTTATTTGATAGAATGAATACAATGAAATTTGTTAATRGTAGCTGGGATAGAAAATATAAAATGGCAGATGTTTGTTTCAGTGTGTATTTAAAGAGAGTTAAAATAGTTCAAGATGACTGTGTCCAGAGTTAAACTGGTTTCTAGAACTGATGATAATATTATTTTTGTCACTCACCAATAAGTTCCTGATTAAAAATTAGTTTAAAGTTTATTGGCATGTTGGAGCATTTAGAGACAGTTTTTAAGTAAAAGAAAATATTATAAGCCAGTAATGATGATTGTATCTCTTCACCTGGATTTTTTTATTTATGATGCATTCTGTATAAATTTACATGGGCTGAAAGACAAGGATAGATTTTGGGGGTTGTAGAGCTTTATGAACTTCCATTCTTGAAGAAATGTTAATATATTAAACACTTGTTTTTAAAATACTGTTCTGAGCAGGACTGTTTATTAAATTCATGTTAGGCATCACTCAGCTAACAGAAAACTGCACATCTGATTTGTGAAGGCCTTAGGATAAAACTCCTCAAAACAGAAAGGAGAAWATACTTTGCAAAAGAACCCAAAATCAGAAAGGAATCTAGGGTTTTGTGGTAACAAGTCAGCTCAGAGAAAGCTGAATCTCTTGAAGATGTAAAGGCAGCTTTTCAAAGCATCAGGAAAGCCAAGCACTCTCAAATGTATTGCCCACAGGATCACTGATTCATTCTTGACTTGGGAGGGAGCTTGTTAAAAGTTATGCTAAAAGGGGCAGCAAATAAAAATGTATTCATACAAGTGGCATGGATACTATTAGGAGTTAAAAAGCATCAAACAAATGGTTAAAATRTTTTCTAAATAAAATTATAGAAAAGATGACAAAATATAGAAAAGATGACAATAGGTTAAATGTARGAATACAGTAAGGATAACAAAACTAAACTTGTTTTACGAAACACTAGCAATAAATTCATCAGCAAATTAAGATAAGACAGCCTGGAAGAGTGCATAGGCTCAGGTGATGGTAAAAGTAGAAAGACAGCATGTGAGAAAAAAAATAAGAGAAAAGCATAAACAAAAGTCTCAGGAGAGAAGATAAATTAGATTGTGTGAGTTCACTGTGAGAGAAAGCACAAAARTATCCAAGCAATAGACTTTTTTCTTAATAATCTGTCTGAAATGGAAGTGCCAGTCAAAGAAGTTATGGGACAAGACAATTAGATAATTGAGGTCTTGCCAAGCATCAAGATCCAAGTGCATTTCACCCAGGCTCCACCAGCTTGCTGTATTCTTGTATTTTCCCTGGGTGTTAAATAGTTGGTTTGAGATTTAGTTGGAGGTTTCAGGGTTATTTTATCTCAGTGTACTCATCCATGCTTATGCTAAATGGTCTAGTGCATCCTTTCTTTTTYGCTTTGTCTGTTACAAGTTACAGATGCAAGAAGTCTGGGCTCAGACTTAACAGTTTTATCTTGTTTATTTGCCTCATTTGGTGAAACCATCTGTGTCCAAGGCCTGTCATATTCTTTGTTGCTGTTCTCCTGGGAATATGTGATGGTTTTTTGTATTGAGTAAAAAGCAAATAAAAARTAGCTGTCCATATTCCTTTTTCATTATATTCTCTCTGGAGATTTTTCACTAATTTCTCTCATGCTTAGGTCCTTGAATATTTTGCAGATGTATTTTGTCTTCATTTTATTCTATCAAAACTTTCTGTCAAAAAAATCCTTCCTTCTGTTTTTTAGTCACATTTGATTTGCATCATTTTATTGTTGGCATTTCTGACCCACATACACCATATGTAGAGCAAACATATTTTCTTTGATCTCTTAAACATTATTTGTTCTTCCAAATTTGTAGAATTTTTTAAGTGAACTGTGGACTTTTAATTGCTTRATATTTTACAAAACCTTCTATTTTTTAGAAGCTATAGCCATTAATATAACTAGCACGCCTCATTAACAATTCTTCCTTCTTTCTAAAAAATTATGTGTAACTTAGGATAGTGTAGTTTCTAATGAGGAAAACAAACAAAATCAAACAAAACAAATAGGAAAAAACCTCCCATATTTTCCATACATAAACACTGATCTAATCTTGTTCCTCAGGGGGCTTCATATGATTCTGTTATGTGCATAATCTACCTGAATACCTGAATATTTGCTTTATTTATTCTATGTATATKATTAATAAATTACTTCTTAAAGTCTTTAAATAATTCTCTTAATATTTTCCAGTTAATGCCTGTTACATTTGCAGGAATRTAAAATACCATATTGTGATTTAATGAAGGTTTTTATAAAATGCTGGAGAGAAAATCYTAATGTGAAGAAATTCTTTACTGTGGGAGTGGTARGACACTGGAACRGGTTGCCCAGAAAAGCTGTGRAAAGCCCATCCCTGGAAGTGTTTGAGGCCAGGTTGGATGGGGGTCTGAGCAGCCTGGTCTAGGGGGAGCYATYCCTGTCTATGGATCTAAAAGATCTTTAAGGTCCCTTCCAACCCAGACCATTCCATTATTCTATGTTAGTTTACATTCATTCATAAATTACACTCTCCCACTCCTTTTTCCCCTTTATTTGTTGTAGATACATTTCCTAAAATATCACTGCTCTTTTAATCAAAGAATTTGAGAAGGCAGTTGCATATACTTTCCAGATCTTTTTCACTTCAGTAGTTTATGTTATGGGATTACCAATATCATAGTGTCTAACTAATGCCTGATATTTAACTTTATTCCATTTATGAATAGAGGAAGGATTTTGTTGTCATTAACATACTTGCTGGCATTTAGGAAAAAAGGGATTTAATTTCTGGTTCCAAGAACAAAAAAGATTTTGCAGAAGGTTTGTTGCTGCTTTGTGTGCCCAATGTTTTTACTCCRTACCAGGAGGACTGTGAGGTTTGCTTTTAGCACCTCATTGCCTGCTCTGAGTGCTTTGGCTGAAGCACCCCAAGAGAGAAGGGGCTGTTTCCCTCAGTACAGTGCACATTGTGATGGCTTGGTTGTTCCCCTGTGGCTGCTTTTACTGAGCTGTCACTACACAAATACCTCATTTCTGGTATGAAGACACTGCCTCTCCATKCCCCTTTTCTAGACTTCTAGAATATTGATGATATATTAGAAACATTTGATTTACTTTTCACATTGCAAAGATTTTTTAGTAATGTTGTGTATAGAAATGAAATGTTTCTTTCTTTTTTCCAGCTGCTGTGTGTGACTTTGAAAGAGAGAGTTGTGGCTGGATTGAAACTGTAAATGATGAATTTGACTGGGTAAGAAGCTCCAGCAGTGCTCTTTCACCTGCATTTCAGAAGCAAGCTCCTCCACGGGATCACACCTATAACAAATCTGAAGGTATGACAAGCCAGAGCTAGAAACAGAGACGTTGAATAGATAGACCTGCACTTTAACCAAATTTTAAGTGGAGGCCATGAATGCTGTAAAAACCTTTATAAATCCTTTATTTCTTTAGCTTGAAAAGTTGTTTTTTGTTTTATTTTAACAGGTCATTTTATGTTCATTCTGAAGACCAGCAACAGCATTTCACAAATAGCTCAGCTACAAAGCCCAAAGTTCAGGCAAACAGGACCAAATTGCACACTGTCCTTTTGGTATGAAATAATTTGCATTTAAAATTCCTGGATCATCTCACATTGCTTCTCTTGGACTGAAAYTGAAGTTATAGTTTGAAATAGATAYGTCTTTCTCTGAAGTATTTAATTCATTTTATTCTGTCAGCATATAGCCTTCACTGTGAACAATACAGATATAAGATGAAACACTTGGAGAAAATAAGTGAAACATGATATGACTTTGTTATCAAGCTCTGAGCAAAATTGTTGTAAGGATTCTGTCTGTCTATACATGGCCAAACACCACAGTCCTTTTGCTAACAATTCTTTGTTAAAGTAAATTTGAAAATGTGGAATTTTTTTTTGAGAAAAGGAAAAATCTAATAAGTTCTTGTGTCACCAACAATATCCAAAATTAGATGTCATCATTTTAAAGTAAAAGTTCCACTGTGAGAATTGATTCTTTGCTTCCACCTCTTTTTTCATACAAACAGAAAAAACAAAACAACAAAACCCCACAACTAAAAATCTACAATCAAACCCAAACCAACATTTTCAGTAGTTGTCTTGTCTCAGTCTTTGTGCAAACTTGTCAAAGAGAAAAAAYATAGCTTTGATAATTTGTTTACTAAAGCCAAATTGTTGCTATTTTTTAAATAAAGGTTTGGCCTGACCTTCATGTTATTAAGTGCATTTTGTCTCAGTGATGTCAAATACATCTGCCATAGGAAGTGGAATTACCTTTTTATCCAAAATTCATGACTTGAAGATGGACATTACAACATGTTGTTTGTATGTGTGCTTCTGCTCCCAGTTTTGTTGTACAATTGCCAACATAAAGTATTTAATAGTTTTAAAGTATGTAATAGTTTTAAATTCTATAGAAGGCAACGTGTTGACAATAACAATAACAATAGCTAATGCAGAAGTCATACTTATGCATTTGGTTAGTGTTCTGGTTTTCTCTTCAAACTTTACAATTGTGTACATATATAAAGACATTATGCCTCTGAGTGAGCAGTGTTTGTTGCTTAATATGAAAGCAAATGTGTCTCTTCAGTTATGGGTTTCAATTTAATGAAGTATGCTTTTTCTCCTAAAATTGCAATTCTTGAGATGAGGCCTAGACTGATACAGCAGCCTACCCTACCATCATTCAGAAAGTAGATTGAATTACAGGCCCTGTGGACTTCCTATATGTCGCAGAGATATAACAGAAAAGATACTGATCATTGTAGATGATGTCGTCCATTTCCGTCATTTGCCCATTTAACATTCTCATTTTTATCATTTTAGGTATTATAATTATGGACAGTCAGTTGGGGCAGCAGAGCTGCAATTGCTTGTGGATGGGCTGAAGCAGCCTACTGTCCTTTGGAGGACGTATTACAGTGAGGGGGATCAGTGGCTGAAGGCAGTCATTCAGCTCGGGCGCCTTCCACGCGCTTTCCGATTTTCRCTCGATAAAATCAGCCTGGGTATTTACGAGGGCGTCTCAGCAATTGATGATATCAGRTTTGAAAACTGTGCTCTCCCGCCTCCAGCATTAAGTTGTGAAGGCCCAAACCACTTCTGGTGCAGAGACACCAAAGCATGTATTGATGGTTTATTGGTCTGTGATCTKGTGGATGACTGTGGGGATGGATCGGATGAAGACAGCTGTGGTAAGTACTCTCCGTTATTGATTACTTACATCACAAACAAATTGACTGCCAATTCACCCCTGGACTGAAAGAGCACAGAATTGCTACAGCCAGTAATGATTCCAGTCAGTATAGTTAGAGATAAAACAGAATGATAATTTTAAACTTCARTGCATCTGMTGAGTAAAACAGATGGTAAATGGARTTCTRTCTCCTTTWTCCAAAGCTACTGTATTTCTTTATCTTGTGTAAAACACAAACATTMATCACAGATTTATTTTAAAAGAGAAGATTTAAAGTCAGACAGTTGTTTTGGGACAAAACCACTATCTTTGATTTTACTGACAGAAGTACAGCGTAAGATGTACTGATGGACTGAGAGGAGTGTATGTCCTACCTCTTCTTAGAACCTATACTCTTCCTATCAAAAAAAAGTTGAAATATATCTACTAAAGATAAGAGTCATGCTGAACATATTTGTCCCTTTCAAAGAAAGAACTTGAAAGTACTGAGGAAAGCAATGAGTCGTTCMCATTTTTTGACATTCACCTTGAGTGCTGAAGGGTGCTGTTGATGGTTTTACCCCTGAAGCATGCATTCATCAATTTTAAGAACTCAGGAACATTAATATAAAATAAAATTAGTTAGCATTTGCTTTATCACTTCCTGAGGTAACTAAATTATGCAAATCACAATCAGTTTGAGAAACGGGGGGCACCTTACATGCTTGAGGTGATATCAGTCTGCAGTAATAATTGCTAAATATCAACTTAAAACTGCTGTAAATTTAAAAGAGAGTGAAGGCTTTCCAGCTTATCTTAGTTTTTCCACTTGTGGAATGCCTAGTTTCTTTATAACCCATTTTGAGGTCTACTATAAGATTTGAGTTGCAGTTTTAAACACCATTTAATGCAATAGYTTAAGTTAATAAAAATTGCCACAATTTCACTTACTGCTTATGAAAAGCAGATACAAGGTTGGAATGCAAGTTCACCACCTCTGACACATTTATTGTTTTATATTAGAAGTAATCAATACATTTATCTAGGTGTCAAATAAAAAAAATGGTTCTGTTATAAACTCTTTGATTTAGCCTTGATAAARTTATCATGTTAATATTATTGAGGATAATAAAGATCTGAACCCCAACATGTTTTTAGGACTACAACTGCCAAGCAAAAATACATTAGATCATTTATCACACGTACCTACAAGACAGTTAGTGAGGTTTATTTCATTCAATTAACCTCAATTTTAACTGCTTTGATCTGTTCCCTTTCAGTTAAAGAACTTTACAGTCTTTAATTTTAATAATGCATAAAATTATTAACATGGATAAATTTATTCACAGTTCTGTTTATTCAATAAATTAAGTAAAATTTGACAGATACATATTGGAAATAAATATTTGCAAGTATAAAAAAATATATTCAAGCACTTTTGATACTGCCTTTTTATTTTTGACAGCTGTTCTCTTTGCATTACAGACCCTGASCTACAGTGCAACTTTGAAAATGGGCTGTGCAATTGGGAGCAGGATGTGCAGGATGACTTTGACTGGATCAGAATTCGGGGTCCAACCCCCACAGTTAAYACAGGCCCTTTAAAGGACCACACGACAGGCACAGCCAGAGGACACTACCTGTACCTGGAATCCTCTGAGCCACGCCAGTTCCGAGATAAAGCTGTTCTGCTGAGTCCTCTCTTCAACCCTTCTGGCASTGGGACCTGTGTGTTCCGCTTCCATTACCATATGTTTGGAAAGCAAGTTTATAAGCTGTCAGTCTTCCGAAGAACTGTGAGTAATACTAAGGGATGGCTGCTGTGGTACAAGTTTGGAAATCAAGAAAACAGATGGATCAGACAGACACTCTTCATCAGAAGTTCTAAGCCATTTCAGGTATGATCCTTCTAAGTTGTGAAGTGTTCATTTTCTGCATCRTAAAACACTGAGAGTATATACATGACTCAACGCTATTTGTAACTGTCTGATAAATTKTGCTTCAAAATACATTTGTAGGGTGTTTTGAAGAAATATGTAAAATAATTTTGTTATTGTGGTTACATTAACTTTTCCCCCTAAAGCACTTAATTTAAATATTTTGAATATTTATTATTTAAAATAGACACTGTTTTTGTTTTTCAAGAATTTGGTGAAAAAATCTCATCAAAATCTACTACAAAATAGTTTGATTCATTAATCTAAAGACTGTTCAAAAGAATAACTTCTGCTTTGCCTTACTTTTAAAGAGTTACAAATTAAWTTTTAATTATATAATGCCAGAAAARATATCAATACAAASTATTTGGCTGCTGGGTTAGACTGAGTAAAAAATTGCTTGGGGAAAGATAGTTAAAGTAAGTTACAGTTATAAATCTTGACTTATTTTCTCATCTTTTAAATATTGTATATATTATTTATCTTTGATAACTTGTGGTCTGTTTATTCCAGTTGGGATATTCTGCAGGGTTATTAGAGGGGACATTGGTTCACTTGATTGTCAGCTGGTCCTAAAATTGCCACCCTCCTCTCCCCTACACCACTTAATACAAAAAAACCATCTTCCAGCTTCCTTTTAAATCTGATTTAGTGCAGTATTTTCTTTATATTGTTCATTATTATTTCCCAAAACACTATTTTTAAGTAGAGAGAAATTCTATCTTCTTTGGAGGAAAAGGCATTAATATAACTGTGGATTCCCTTCCCTTCCCTTCCCTTCCCTTCCCTTCCCTTCCCTTCCCTTCCCTTCCCTTCCCTGTTTAATGATTTATCTAAAGAGCTATAAACCTACRTGTCCTACATTTGACCTCCTGAGAGTTAGGAAGGTCTGTGCAGTAACTGAAAAGTTTCTCATGTGTTAGTGTTGTAGGCTTTTCTGCTGTACCTGCACATTTCCATGCAGGAGATTTCAAATATTATTATTTTGATCTAGTTTTGTTTTTCATAGTAATTTTTGAGGGCATGAGGTATAAGTTTGATAGTTCTCAAGAAAGAGATCAAGATCTGATATCACACATTACTGTCCAATTATTGTCTAATGTGTATCTTGTAATGGAGTTTGCTGTGTCACAACCTACAACACTTCAAAAATCAGAAGTTTTGAAGAGAGTAAGTTGTGGTCTGTTTCTATTAAGTTGCCAAGTGCTGATCCCTTTCCAATCTTTCTTTCTTTCCAAACTTTCTTCTAAGTATATATAGTGTTTAAATACACTATATTTGAAGTACTTCTACTGAGATGTATACTAGAACAGCCTCTCAGTTAGTTTTAGGCTGTTTACAGGCTGTGTAACAGCATTAAAGCTGTAGCTTCTGTGTTTACCCTATTGTGCTCCCCACAGCCCATAAAGTTAGGGTTGCACTGCTTTCACACCACATGCTTAGTCTGGTAGGTCACCTCAATGCTTCAAATGAAGTGTTTCAATTAACTTGAGAATGGRTTKTTTTCATGAAAATCTAAAAATGAGATAGAACTTTTAAATAATTTTCTGSTCAAAATACAAGTCTTGGCTTCATAATCTTCTCTGTCTCTAACWAGAGCATCATGTCAGCTCTTACAGGATTTTCAGAGAYTYYAAGTGAATAGAAAAYRTTAGACTCTAGGAGCAAAGATAGTCTAAGTCTTTGTYAGTCAGMCCTTTGTTTTRCTTTTTCTCTTCTGAATGTGTRARATGATCATACACCTGAGATGTCTCCTCTTCSTCTTTCCTCCCTATGTAAGTAGGTCATTTGTTGACCCCAGTCAGAGATGTAATCACAATAAATAATAAATCCCTTAAATTCACATTTTCAGTTTATTTGSTAAGCATGGGAACCCAGCTTTGGTAGTATATAAACAATTGTGCCTATACACCAACTCCTAGGGAAAGGAGGAGCTGTCAGCCAAAAATTCAAAGCAGCAAAGAAAGGCATTTGAGAACCTCTTGAAAGTCAGATTCCCTCTCRGAAGTTTTGAACTCTATAGGTATGAAACTCCAGGCCCTTTAATTGAGTGCTCTGGCAGAAACCCAGAGACAGTATCAGACTCCCTTGGCTCACACCTGCTGCAAATAAGCCTCAGAATCTTAATTTTGTCAAGAAAGCTTTGYTCTAGCTGCCATTAAACCAGGGTGACATTTGTTGCTGTTTCATCAGATGTTTTACACCGGAGTGTTGAATGTGACATCAGTGGGAACAATGGGAGTAGCTGGAGGAGGAAAAGGCAAATTTAGAGCTAAACTATTTAAGCAAAAAGAATGCCGTTTTCTGAGACAAAATTAAGCACTGCTGTCAAATACTGCTACTGACAAGTACTAAAAATAGTCCCAAATGCACATGCTTATAAAAATGTTACAGCTTTATTGATCTAGAGTTTCTCTTCTCCTRCAAAGGATATTAACTGCAAGAAATTACATCCTTTTTTTAACTGGAAAAATTCAAGTTGAAATGAAATTCCTTATAAACTATTCMTTTGAATTATGTGGGATACTTGCTTCAACATGAAAAAACCCCACTGTCAAGTGTCTTTGTCTCTTTACTTGTTCTGCATTTAYTTTCATACTCAGAAGTTTATTTACATGTCTTCTTTAGATAAGCATTTGAAAAGGTAGTAAAATAAGATTCTGTGCATGGTAATCTACTCATATTGATGATGAATGGTGTTGGCTTTTATCTTCCTTGGAATAATCATATCTGAAATAGTTTTCTGCTCAGGAGAAAGTACAAAGATTCTGTTTTAACATTTACTTTTACTCTCTTAAATTTCTCTATTTATTATTATTTCTGRTGATACAGAAAAGGAAATTATGATATATGAAAAATGGCAAAATTCTGTATTTCAATCCTTTTGAGCATCTATCATGTCTGTCTTAAAGGACCTAGGGCAACTTTACTGTATAGCAAAACATATTATTGAAAAAAAAGAAAACTTATTTTTACGCCTAAACAGTTACTCCCTTTTTGTTCATGCAGACTATACATTTATCTCTGTAAACAAAAATGGTTATAGATCTTTGATACTGAAAAATATAAGTAATATATAAGGGAGTCTATCATCATTTTGTGATGATTTTATAAAAATCAGTTTTGCATTTTCTTCATTGGCTGTTATGAAATTTAAAAATGMAAGTACAATGTTTAAGTCCATGGGTAACTATTAATGTTATATTTGGTATCATTACTAAAAATTTTAGCATTCTGAGTATCATTTATAAAACCTTAGTTGTCCCTTCAAATGTAAAAATTTCTTCATTTAAGTGTGGAAATAAAGGACCAAACAAGAAAATAAATAATGCAAAGTAACATTGCAATTAAGTACATATAAAATGCATTCAATATTTTCCTATTTTACGMGTGATTAAGAAAAGTAAACAAAAAATCAACTAGAATAATTTTGATTTTTTATCAATTAAGTATTAGCTTGGAAAGTAATGGAATATTGATTGAAAATTAGAGTGATACATTTGCTGTGAATATAGAATAGCACTATATTCTGTGAACACAAGCATAAAACAATATTCTTTCTCCAACTATTATTTTTATCTGTTGTGCTATTTTTTTTGTTGTTGTTATTGTTGTTTTTTGGAATATACAGGTACTTCTGTTATGGTTTTTGGTTTGACTTTGACATATCAGTTTGGTGTCAAATGCATGTGTAGTGACCATACCTCTTTTACGTCCAGGCTCTTGTCATTCATCTTGTCAAGAGAGATAGGAAGGGCTAAAAACCTTACATCAGGTACCAAGCAGATTAGGTTGCAATCACATAGGCTGTTCTGCTTTTTCACCCTCTACTCTTCACTCCTCAGTGAGATGAGATGAGATAGAAGTTGTTCTTTGGGGATTCTGATCATCTGCTATGTAATGAGCGATATGGCATCACAAAAATCACTCCTCAGTCATTTCTGCAGTTCATGCTGCTYCTTGCCATTACTTTTCTGAGGAAAGAGAGGATTGATCAACACCCTTACCCTACCAGCCATTTCTGTAATGAAAGACTGAGAATAGTCTTTCATTAGAGAATAGTGGGAAATGGAAATTTTGGTATAACTCTGTTTTAAAAACTATTTTCATCCTGGTTTGGGGCTCTGTTTCAAACAAAAGGRGTCCACTGTGGCAATATGTGAAGTTTCAGAATGTAATGTTTATCTTACATGCATTTCTAGTGTTGATAATTATATTTTATAGATGAAGAGTGCAGGGAGGCTTATAGTAAACTAAAAACCCCTTTTACCTCTTTTAGACAAGATAATGACTTACTAGTCTTCTTTGTTAGCTATAGTATCCTTTAAGTAAGAAAATTTAAAATTTCATTTCCTACATAAAATGCATCAGAACTATGGAATTTACAAATTTTAGATCTTGTATCACATTYCACAGCCCCTCAGAGAGAATATTTCAGTAGAGTTTGTAGCATAATTTTATAGATTTACTTGTGTGAATTTTTCTGTCTTCTCTAGTCATCAATTGATAAGCATCAGATTGAAATACTGGACTTAAACTGGTGTGTTCCAGAACATGTAGCTRAACAAACTTAAACAAATTTCTTTGCCTGCAGCTTCTCTGGAAGAGTGTGCATTAAGCTTTATTGTCCCAAGGAGAAGTATTATTTCTTAGTGTGGAAAGCATAGGAAGAAAGAAAACAAATCAAAGTAATTGTGTATTTAGCTTTATTTTTGGACCATTAAACTTGGGGAAAAAATTGGAAATGTTTGACCCTTTCTAGAACATTTGGGTAAACTCTTTTCCTTTAGAGAGAAGCTTAAGACTTAGCAGAGAGACATCTAATCAACGGTGTCACAGAGAAGCCTCATAGAGAAAGAACATTATTTTTCTGACTAGAGACAAGAGAGGTATTCTGTGAAATCATTAAGTAACACAATCCAAGCAAAAGGAGATAATATTTTGGGATAATCTGTTGTACAATTCATTGCTGGGGGATGTTTTGGATACAAGAAACTACAAATGAAGTCAATAAGTAACTTGGCAAATTATCAAAAGTCTGTTCAGGGCTAGTAGCAAAATAACATGGCTACGACCTCCACCTGCCAAACCCTGCTAAGAGTCTGGATGGAAGCTCTGCATGCCAGGATGTGGCATTGTTGGGGATAATGCAATCCATGGGGAGACAAACGCTGAGTTGCTGGAGAGCCGACCTTGCCACRGCACATCTGTGCTCATGCTGTGAGGCACTGTGCTGCACAGAGCTTTTGGCACACTGGGAGGCTCACTCCTTTTGATATTCTGGCTGTGATTTCAGATTTTCTGCAGTTRCTTTCACCCTTATTGAAGCAGATTTATTATTGTCAAGTGTTGTTAGTCTTCTGCCTTGATTTGGTTGTCTACTTGCTTCCTTCTTCAGGGCCTTGTTTCAGCGTGTTTTAGTATACCAGTAGGAGTGTGTTAATGTTTTGTTGGTCAGATACATATTTTTCATTAAAATTTGGTGTTTAAACAGCTCTGAACTTATCAAGGATTTCTCTAAGACATTTATTATATGTCTAATATCCACTTGTGATCATTTTTATGTTATTGCTTTTGATCCATTCCCTGCTAGCAATTTCCACAGAATGATTTAGATAGCATGGATGTCAAAAAAATCCTTCAGTTTGAATTTTCAATTTATCATTCCTCATCTTCCTTCTCCTGCTCTTCTCCTTTGTGCCTCCCTTAACAATCTGCTGAGATTAATATTCAGGAATTCCTTTTTTCTTCTTCTTTTTCCCCCCCCTGTCCTTTAGATGTTACTATTTGCATTTGTTGCTCCTTACTCCTCCAACACTACTTCAAATAAATGGACCTCAAGACATATTTGCTGCATCTCAGTAGCTCTTTTCCTGACTATTCTTCTTWGTTTCTGATCTGTGTGTTGGCTTTTTCATCCCTGATACCTCTTTACATTCTGCACAATACTCTATGGTTTTTACATTTACATTATTCTGTAGGCTTCTGGTCTGTTTACAGTCATTCTCACTTTGTATTCAGTGTGGCATTGTACAGCCTGTGGTTTCAGGCAGACCTATACAGCTATGTATGTAGTTGGCTCTGGAGCAAGTTTTTATTAATTGGCTAATACAGGCCTTTAAATATCCAAACCCACTGGAATGGGAAGAGACATCTTGCACCAGATAAAAGGTTGCTTAAATTCTCATCCAGCCTGACCAGCACATTTCTCACCATCATTGCAAAAAATTTCATTCTTCCTGTCCAATCCAAGTCTTTTCTCTTTCAATTTAAAATCATTSCCCCTTTTCCTGTCAGTRTAAGTCTTGGAAAAAGTCTCTATCTTTCTTATGAGCCAGCTTTCAGAATTCAAATGCTGCTGTAAGGTCTCCACAGATCCTTCCTTTCTCTAATTTCAAATCTTTCATACTATCTTCATAGGAGAGATGTTCCAATGCTCTGACCAGTTTTTTAGCCCTCCTCTAGACCTGCTCTTACAGGTCCACGTGGTTCTTATGCTGGGGAACCCAGAGCTGGATGCAGTACTCCAGCTGTGGGCTCACCAGGGCAGAGCAGAGCAGCGGAATCACCTGCCTTGGCTGCCTGGCCACACTTTTTGTATGAAGCCCAGGGCAAACCTAAACAATTCTGCAAGCTATTTAAACAAACAAACAAAAAAACCACACCAAAAAAAATCAAAAAAACCAAACCAAAACCAACCAAAAGCAATAACCACATACCCAAACCCCCAAATGATTCTGTCTTATGTTTAACACTCATGCTTTTTAGAATGTGTCCTGGAAGGTGTGATGTGCAGAGACTGGTTCAGGRTGTCTGAACTGTGCCAAAGGTTGCTCCATCAGGSCAAATCATGTGGATTAGCCCCAGTMTGTCCTGTTGAAGTSTCAAKGCCTTTTGGTATGGCAGCTTTAATTCTTGCACTTGTAGGTCCTAATCTCTCCACCATAACCCATCCTCACAAGCAGCCTCAAGGGCCTGTAGAGGGCCAGGAGCAAAAGATGACTTAGCTCATTTCAGTCTCATGGTCATACATGCAGAACTTGTAGAGGCTCTAGTTTGATCGATTCATGCTCAGGTGTGCTTAGTCCACTATCTAGGTCAGAAACAATATTCACAAAGAGTGGACAGTGTGGGAACCAAGGCACCTTGTGGGAAGGGGTGAAAAATAACCTTAAGACTTTGTGGTTGGTGGTGAATTTTGCATTGATAGTGAAGACTATTCAATACCTTTAGTATGAATAAAAATACAGAGAATTTTCATACTGAAAATGTGCGTGGTACAATGCATTGTATTTGAAAAATAAGTAGTGTGAGTTTTTAAAAAAGTCATTCCTAAACAGCAGTTTTCCCATTTCTGATAAATGGTTTTCAGAACATAGAAAACTGTGGAAACAAGGCAATCACGTGAGAAATCAGGAAAATACATTGTACAAACCTTCAGAGAAAATTCTGTGGGCTTAGTTCAGGTCTTTGKGAAATATTGTGGCCTTTTGTTCATWGMTATCAGAATACTTAAGAGATAACCCACTCTAACAATAGAAACAAGTTATTCTTTGTKCTATTGTTTTATTGATATGCTGTGGAAGGCTTGTCATGATGTCATCAAGTCACATGTGCGTGAATGGGACAAGGAATAAGAATTTCTAATCTATTTCATCTCTGTTATTTCCTTGTAATTTGGGGTTTTTTTGAGAGGGGAGAGAACAAGGGGGCCAGATTGAATGTTTTTTACCTTTTTTCCCCCTATTTGCTTGCAGTCTGCTTAAAGGAAATCACATRAAGTAAAAATAGACTTTCTATTCACTATGGGACTGTCAAGTTTTGCTCATGTTTTAAATATGGAAAACCTTAAGTATGGAATGTTTTCACCGTTTTTCAGAACCCACAGCCCACTGAGAAACTGTGTTGGGCCATTTGAATTCAAGGGACAGCATGTAAGATAGGCATTTCATTCTCCTGAAAATTAGGAGTACTGTTTCACATTTCCTATTGATATTACTATATTACTTATCAGCAACTGCCAAACAGGAAAATGAGACTTGGATAACCTTTCAAGGAGAAGGAAAATGWTAGTGACTTTTATCTCATGGCTTAAGTGTATCTAGAAGCCATCTTTGAAAATATAACAGGAAGATCACAGGAAAGCCATGCTTTCTTGGAGATTTAATTAAATTTCCTTTTGTAGAGTGGTTTTATATCAAACAAAGAGTTTTAAAAATATATTTTACAATCTTTCTGTGTGTTGAGTATGCTTATAGCAGAATTAAGAAACAATATAGAGATCTACTCCAGCTAAAGTCTGCATCAAAACTCTCATTTACTGTAATGAAGACAGGATTTCATGTGAACCCACATATTCTGGTGAGATCTCTATGTTATTGTCTTCTTACTTTGGGAGATTAGGGCCATATGCATGGATGTAGGAGAAGCAATTCTGTGTAACTGAGTCAGGAAAAATCCTTTGGGTCAAGAAAGGTCCACATATTTAGGCTGAATAGTGATCCCTTTGCTCACYAGCATTTGCTGCTGAACAGATAATTCACTGTATATTACCAGAAATATTTTCACAAGCAGTGAAAAGAAAGCAGTGAGTGTCTCCTCTTAGGATGCCCCTTATCTCARCWTGGAAGAATTGCCTTAGCAGTTAGCACTGCATAGATCRAAGTCTGTCCATTCAGCCCAATGCAGGCTTCCCAAGACAGAGATGTGAAGATGTCTTTCTGCAGCCCTTTATATCTTGATATGCTCTACTGTACAGAAGGGAGGGACAGAAGTACTCAGGTCATAACAAATCATCCTGGTCAATGTGGGATTCTTCTTTCAGGACCATAAGTCCTAGGTATTTGATACAGTAACTCAGCCAGAATCCTGTTTCTTTGTTTGTTTTGTTTATTTACATATAAAATCTGAGGAAAACTGTGTTTGGGAGAAAAGAAAGCAGACTTTTTATATCCTTGTAGATTAAGTCAAAAGTCACCATGAACTTAAGGTGGTTTAAATACAGTTTCATAATTATAATTCCTATATAGATGTTTCCCAAGTGGGCAGGCTAAACATGTTGTTTTATAAACCTAGAATCTCAGAAATTTTTAGGCACTGACAAAAAAATGCCTCTGCAATAATTCTTCCAGTGCTAATATTGCAAAGTGACAACAATCTTTTCTCTTGAATGAAGTTTTGTGGCCTTAATACAGGAAAGTAAAGACTCCCAGAATACGTAGTTATTAATCCCACCAATATAACTGAATATTCTAAAACAGGAGCGAAATGTGATTCATCCCTGCTCTTTAGAGAAATGCTGTGAAAGACATAATAAATSAGCATGAGGGTTCACAAGCTTATAGTGAAGTGTGATAAAGTGCTTTACTGAACTAGAACCAGTGTTTTTCAGTATCTCGCAAAACCAAGCACTGTAAAACATCAAATATTTGACACAATATTTTTCATATTTGATGTGAGTGACCTTAAGAATGTTGGTAACAATTCATTTGGACACCTGTGTGAAAGGACATTATTTCAGCTTTTGAAGTCTTGAGACATTAATTTCTAAAGCATATTCAGTGGTCACGAAAGGAAGGAGCTGATGAGCTTTGAAGAAGGGCCGTGTGATCTTGAGCTTTTCAGTGGGCATAATTAAAATGATGTGGTGATCCAGTGTTGATAATCTTTCCAGAAGCTGATGGCAGGTTTCCACTTGTGCTTGCTTTTGGGGTTAGAAGGGCCTGTAACTGCTCTTGTTGCCTAAATCATTCCCCCAAGAGAGGGACAGCTGGAACAGATGTGACAACCCCCGCATCCTTTTTTTTTTTTTTCCTTAAGACAAAGCGTTTTGCAGAAGGCACAGAGGAAAAGTTMAGTGCCACKTTAACAGAATGCAATTTATGGRCACCTAGGTGAGAGATTGGAGGAATAATCTCAAATCCACAGTGCCTACTCCTTTGATGGCAGCTGAGGAAGCAGAGAAACAAAGCCAAGGAGGAATAAACTCCCCTGTTTGGACTCATCAAAGCAGTCAATATCTTATTTGATGGGAATTAATAACTACTCAAAAATTCAAAATCAAATTTTTCGACTCATCAAAGCAGTCAATATCTTATTTGATGGGAATTAATAACTACTCAAAAATTCAAAATCAAATTTTTCAGGTTTTTTTTTAAATTTTTTTTATTTTTAAGAATTGTGTTTTCTTGGAAAATAGTTTCCCTTCTAATGTACTTCTTGATAAATTATTATAGGAATATGTTAATGTGCCCTTGAAAAAACCATTCTACAGTGAAGACTTATGAACTTGTGATATGATCATTGGATGAAAATATTTTAACAAAATGGAAGCTTTGAAGCTTCATTCTATGCCTTGTCCTTTTTATGTAATAACAAAAGTTCCATCACCTCAAAAGGAATTTGTTGTTTTTTCRATGAGAAGTTTTTGTACATTATTATGTAATTTTTTTTATTCATCCCTAGCATTAAAACATAGGGGTAGTTTATTTCAGAGATATGCAGTGAAATGTGTTTTACTTTGCTTTTAGTAAGTTAACACAAAGGGTTTTTATGAAAAAGTGTTTTTTCAGTTGTGTGGTTGTTCTTTCCTGTTCAAACCAAATCACATGATTTCTTGCCAGAAATCATTGTAGAAACCTAATCAAAATTACCATGATCTAACCAAAAATAAATCACTGAATAACACTGTTTACATCTCCTGTGGCAAATCTGAGYTACTCTTTGTCTAAATTACAAGTTAAATACATTTGAATTAATATCATTATTTTCTAGACATTCAGAAACACTCAGAATTTTGAAATTAATTCCATCCTATCTTAAATTATGCTTGTATAGAAATAAAAATTTTACTTTGGTAACCTTCAGTGGGAWTTGGCTAGTGACAGAAATGAGCATTACTGTAAAAATTGAGCATTTGTACACAACAATATTACCCATTGTAATTCCCCTATTAACACTTGTCACAACRTCACATCACTCTTCAAAAGCCTATTTTGTTCAAAATCATAAGAGATTATTCCTATTATGTTTACGGAGTGTCATTCTAATACAGATTGCTTTCATGGAACTGGGGTTTTCCCCCTCTTTTCTTTATGCCAAATACCTTTTGATACCTTTATAGATTTCATTGAGTCTGGATCTTCGACTTCTGAAAACATGAAAACAATGGAACTACTTATTCAAATAACAAATGTGATGTGAAATGAGTTTCACAGCAGATGAATTTCCTAGAGGTTGCTTAATAGTATCTTATGAAGTTTGGAGAATTACATCTGGCAAATTAATTTAAGTGGTCAAAGTTTAACCGCAGCTGCAGAGAGACTTGCCCTGTATTGAGACTCTGAACTTATCAATTCGTCTTATTTTCAGTTTTAAGTGTATACCTACACCCCTATTGCATTTTCTGTGTTGCTAATGAGTTCATGCTGTAAGTCAAAGAATTGGACTCCCCAAGTGCATAGATATGTAAAAAAAACTAATGTGGGTGGGGAGATTTTAAACAAAACAGTCATAATGATAATTAGTATAAGATTACTCTGAATTCAGTTCCTCCTAGAGAACTGTGTCCTGTGACTTCTAAATTTGGATATTTTTAATCCCTTTAAAAACATATTCCTGCTTAAGGTGCAAGGAAGCAACTTTCCTAAAGGAARCATTGGTGGAAGATGTTAAAGAAGGATGTTCTCAGCCCATGTGCCTGTCAGGACTGGGGACATGGGCACAGGCAGATTTGGGGCCTGAAGCTCCTTGAACACCCAGCAGTGACATCCAAAAGTGCACAATCCAATCCCATGGGAAATGAATGTAGTTGTGAGGGTATTTAGGTTTATCTTATTAATAGCTGTGCAATTTAACAAACTTGCCGCCTCTTCTGAATTTGAGCTAATTAATAAGTAGTTAATTGCAAGTAGATAATCATCCATACTTTGAAAACAATTTRAAAATTATATTTTAACTGCTGTGTGTTTGCCAGATGAAATTACAGTGGAAGGAGATTTGTCATTTTGGAATGATAAATTTCTTTGCATGTTTTTTTCCAAATAGTTGATGTTTTGGTTTATCCTGTTTCCCATTTCCAACCATTTTATTGCTATYGGTAGCAGTATTGTAGCATTTGAATCTAAGAAATGCAAAAGCCTGGGGTGATAGTGTGAAGAATATTTGTGGGTGTCCTGAGGGAAAAATAAGAATCCCATACTGCTGTGAGAGCAATAAAAAGCAATGCTGTATTTTAGTGTTGTCATTCACATGAAATATATTTTGTGCTAAAATGGCCCATCTGTAGCAYATCCATAGTAGGGGACATATACCTGTCTCCTTTTAGCATGCTCATTTATTTTGTCTAATGGACATAATATATAAATGAAGTGTAATAATTTTTTATTTACTCTTGTGATGTCAGCATCAGTAATAAATCTACAGTTCTTGTGCAACTGCAGAATACCAGCAACAAATTTGTCAGTGTTAACATATTTAGACTGATATTATTCTTTTACAGGATTAAGGCCATTCCTTACATTTTTAAGGTATTTTCCCTCCTGATACAGGGTAATTCATTTTGAGAGAAATGTTTAAAATCTTTATGTACATACCATATGAAAAATGGGTCTTGCTGAATATAACTGTTCTTTACAAATAAAATTGCACATAAAYAAATTAAGCAAAAATAGTAGAACTAACAGAATTCTGAAGCAGAACTGTCACATTTTTGCCACTATTTATACTTCATTAATGTGTAGGAATTTTTTACTGAAGTGAGGAAAAAGCTAAAAAAATACGTTAGAAATTTTATACAGCATTTCTGAAACTGAATGTGTGTGAGTGGCATGTAAAGTAAGGATTTAGAACAATGGCAAAGAAATACCAGAATCTGAACTCTGTTGGATCAGCAAAAACATACATTTATCTTTTTTCAAAGTGTGTGGTTTGAGAAGACTTTATTACTTTTATATATAGGGATTTATTATTTAGTTAAACTAAGAATGTTCTTATCAAATCTTTCACTGATCACYTGCTGGATGTTTATCACTCAGCAACAGACAGAAGAGAGGAGGCTTATTTAATGTTCCAGAGAGTATTTCACAAACACCAACTTCTCCTATTCACTGGCAGTAGGCAATATAGAAGCAAATGCAGCATTGAAAAKTCTAATGAAATAGTGGAATATTTTTCTTTAAAAGGTTCCATAGCTCATTTCCTACCTGCCTTAATTGTTTTCATCATACTGGAATTTGTATAAGAGTGTATAATTTTTTTTCAATGAATGGCACTATATTTAAGCATGATTAATATTATTGCAATAAGTACCAAAAGAGGTAATCATAATATGCCACTTATGATAATRTCTTGCCATCATTTTATATCACAGTGATGTTTCAGTGAATTTACACCATTGTTAAGCCAACCATTCTGCTATGGTTCACTATGATTAATGTGACCACCAGTGAAAGCTGATAATAATTAGTCTCTTTTGTAAATTGTCATTAAATAGACTATATCCCCCAGAATAAATTTMATCTCATTTTAAGTGTGAAACATGGAAATGGCTCCTCTATCTATTGGGAAGAGATATTTAATGAGAAGTGGAAGTCTACTATACACTGAAAACTGCTTTTGTAATTCTTGTTTTCCTAGATTTTGGTAGAAGGTATCGTAGGAGATGGTTTCACTGGAGACATTGGACTTGATGATGTGTCTTTTCTGGGCTGTACTCTTTACAATGGTAAGAGCTGAAATGCACATCTTCAAGCTGTGAGCTGTCATTTGTAAATATTGCTACTAGAAAAGTCAAAGCCAGGTTAAACTGTGACTCAGAAAATCCAAACTTAAAGAACTCATCAGAAAATCCCTAAATGTTTTCAGATGGGTTAGGAAGAAAACTTTAAAAATAAACAAGAAATTGGAAAGCRTAGAGGATCAGAGTTTCAAAGTTCAGAACTAAGACAAAAAAATTCCCTCATTCTGTGTGAAAACATAAAAATAAAATGCTTAAATATAATGGTGGACAGGAATCAGGTTTGTTGTTCTGCATATTCCTTCTCCTAAGTCTTTTGTTTGAGTTTTAGGACATTTTGAGAGTATCATTCATTTGGCTGGAAAATAATTTATTTAATGTCATAGACTTGCTTTCTATCCTACAAAATAGAAATGGGTAATTTATTATCAATATTAGTGCTGCAGCCTCCAGAAATAAAAAAAAAAATTCCTTGCTATCCCAGACATATTTAATATGAAAAGTCTTCACATGTACTTTTTAATTAACTCAGGTGTRTTGCTCAGGTGCATTGTGCACTACAGCTAATAATTTCATAATTTATTATTAAATTTTAAAAAGGAGTTTTATAATGAAAAATCTTTTTATGGACAATAATAGCAAAGGGTCTCAAGAAAAGRGAGTAAGATTGAAGAAAGGTGCATAGTAAAGGAGGACAAAAAAAGACAATTGATTTGAAAGAAGTGGTAATGAGTTTGAATGAAATATAAAGGAGGAGGTGGAACAAGGTGGTGACCTCAGAATCATTTCTCTAATGAGAAAATAATTTTTTTCAGTGATAAATTTACAAGGTAAGAAGGTTGTAATAGTAATTTCCACRGTCATTTGTAGTAATCAACATTTTAAAAACCCCACTATCATCTGAATAACATGTTGGCTCACAGGGAAAATCAGTTTCTGTGATTGCTGTGTGAGTCTTGGYGTTAGTTGYCTGAAATTACTCACTGGGTTAATCCAAATTTGAAAGACTGGCAAGAGGYTTAAATCCTGCAAGTGTCAAAGATTGTATGGATGGTGTGACAAACTGAGGAGAGCTCCMATTCAGTTCCTGCTGAAAAGCATTTAAGTGGCTCAGCTGTTCAGGCATGATTCCAGTACAGCCATACCCTGGAAAAGGGGGGCAGTGGCAAGGGGAGAAATCATTATGAAGCTGGAATGCCRTAGTCCAGGTGCTCAGCATCCTTTTGGGTCCTTTTTCAAAGGAAATTTGCCCACTATTTCTACAACTACATCGGGAACTTCAGCTCCTGCCACGCTCCCCATGAACAACTGCACAGAGAAGGAGTTTGTCTGTCGAGCCTCTGGCCAYTGCATCCAGATGATCCAGAAGTGTGATTTTAGACCTGATTGCTCTGATAAGTCTGATGAATCAGCTTGTGGTGAGTGGATCAAATCATGTTCTTTGCTCCCTTACTAGTTTGTGGGTCYTAAACACGTTGTTTTCACAGCTTTATTTTATCTTTGCAATTTGGTATTGCCATCTAGATGTTCCTTTAATGTGATTTGCCCAGGAAAATAATAACATTTTRCTCTTAATATGCGTGATGTAATGCACTTTCTGCCTTCTGATTCAGATTCAACATTTCAACTCAAGTTACTACTGAAATGTGGCAGGGGAAGGAATCCTCAGTTCCCTAATGATTGGTAACCATACATGACAATTTTAAGTGAGCATAGTGCCTTAAAATACTCACYAGTCCTGACTGGAAGAGAGAAAAACTTTAGAGTTTCATGTTTGGGGGTGGACATCTGAGAGAACTGTATCCACTTCTTACCCAATCCAATAAGTATGGGTTTTGTTTGCTTGTTTAGTTGTTGTTGTTTTTGTTTTTAATACTAAATTGTGTTGGTATTAGCAATAAATGTGAAATTCAGCCTACTCCACACTGAAATGAGTTCCAGCCTGTAATGCTCTGATAGTCTTGTGGGAACACTGTAAGGCAGACAATGGACACATGTGATGCCCATAAAGATCTGAGACAATTGTTGATTGCTTCTGAGTTGCAGCAGTTCTCTGAGTTGTAGCATTTTAGAAGCTGTTAATGACTTCCTTTTGCCTCAAARAGCAGTACTTGAAAGCAATACTCTRCCAAAGCCAGTTAATGATGGTGACAGACAGCGAGAGACAGTGACCTCATCAGCCTCTGCAAGCAAAACTATTGTCACTGAAAATGAAAACTGAATTCATTACACATTGTGAAGGGAATTCTATTACCTCTCTGAGGGCTGAGGGCTCAGTGAAGAAAAGCACCATTCACTCTCTATGTCTMTTTCTGATGTGGGAATAAGGAAGAAATGAATCTGATGTTTAAGTACCACTGGGCAGTTTCCWATAGAGTGAAAAAACACCAGCCATTGCAATCTTACCCTGACATATAAATGTAGAGCCCTCTCAATATTTCTCCCCCTCAGAAATCTACATTATCTTACAAAACATCTTTTCCTTCTAAGCAAGATAAATACTGTGGAGAATACACCTTTACATATTTGCTCTGAGGTCTCCCATCACTGAGATGGGAATTTATCATTCAAAAGACAATGCTGGCCTAGGACTTAAAAACATCCTGACTGAAACAGAAATATGCTTACAGGAAGGTGTTATCTTTCTCAGAGGCACATTAAATATAATGTTTACAAAACATGTTAAAMAGGGGAATGAGCACCTAATGCAACTCATCATTCTCAGGAAACATCACAAATCTTCATATGGGCAACTCATGAGATCACACTGGCTGCAGTTTGCTTCCCTATTGAGGATATACAAGCTATAAATCAAAACTCACTTTCTCTTTAGTCTACCATTTTTAGCCTTCAAGGAAGGAAGCATCAGGCACATTCTACCAACAAACCGTGATTTCTTGATGCAGCATTTTTTTATGGGTTTATGGATTAAAATAAATTCTTGYTTCCTTTGTGCAAATCTCACAGCAGTCACTTAAACTTAAGTGTAATAATCTGTTCCAAAGTTCTGGAGAGTGACTAGAATGTGTGCTGGAGAATAAATATTCACAGCAGAAATAAAAAATAAATTTTTTTTTTCACCCTATGTAGGGTCAGCAGAGAGCTCACTTTGTTGCTCAGGAAGCAAAAACTCATTGGAAGGCAGCTGCATATTTATTTAGTAAGACAACAGTACAGTATTTGATACCAATACCAAAAAGATGCATTTTCATGTAACTTTAAAGTTTTGTGAGGACTGCTTGAAATTTGGGGTTTTTTTTTGGAGTTACGGTCATTTGTAGGCAATGTAGAATGATTTGCTAAAGTCATCAGTCTACAGGACTGGAGACAGAACCATACAGCAGCTCACAGATTCTTGGCTGATGAATTTTACATGAATTTCCCTGCATATTACATGGCAGATTATTAGAATTACCTGAAAGCTGGTCAGAACTCACATGAAGGTAGATACTGAAGTGCAAATGAACTGGTATATTCCCAAAATTAGGATCTGTCTAATAGAGGAGAAAATACAAAATTCATGTTTTATCTGTAAGGAAGAAACTATGTGTGTTAGTAATGTGTCAGTATTCACCAATGCTATAAATGGAATCCTTTTCTTTCCATGCTGCTTATTGTGTTGTAATACGAATTAATGATTTTCTATTTTTATATAAATGTGAGTAATCACTGTTAATCTCTAAAGTTATGGAAGTCTGTGACTTTGAAGATAAAGACCTGTGTGGATGGCATCAACCAGCCTTGGAACATATGTCAGGAAATTATTCCAAACCTGTCTCCAAGACATTTAAGTGGCAACTTGGGAGAGGAGCAAATCTCTAYCCTGAGCAAGAAGGACACTGCCCATTAACTGATCATACTATGTGAGTACATTTTTTCAGGTGCTTGAGTCTCTCCTAGAATGTGTGATCTTAACCACACATAGATTGTCAAGGGGAAACACTGCTCCATTTACAATATTGAAGCAGTTTACTGCTTTATTAATTACATGCAATTAACTGATTACTAGTGAACTAGGTATGCAGGATCAATACTACAGATGAATCAAAATAAACATAAAAAAACCCCCCCAAAAAAAAAAAAAAAAAAAAAAAAACAAACCCAAAACATTAATAAGCAGCTAAAAATTTCTAAACACCTTTCTATAAGTAACTCCCATAAGTTTCAGTACCTCCCCATCCAGAGAAACACAGGCACTCCTCCCACAGGATATATGGAGTACAAGCATGTTCCCCCTTATGGTGAACCAAGTTTGGAAGACCTGGCTGCTCCAGCTTTGCCTTCCTTTCAGCATCCCAGAGTGCCAGCCCAGCAGCTGGCTGCAGGCTGCTGGCAGCATCCAGTGGCAGGGGTGCTCTCTCTGGTCTCTGCAGGGGTTGTGACACCAGCAAGGTGACCTCTGGCCTGTCAAAACCAGACTTTGGCCACTGCTCTTTGCAGTGCTTACCAATCCCTGCTATTACAAWTTTTCATCCTACTTTTACACTTCTTTTCAAGATGACTTCTCTTTTCAAAGCAGGCTTTGTAATTAATTTGTCAGTGCCTAATGTAATTCATTGTGGTCGTCCTCTTGATCAGTTTTAGGTGAATACCTTCTCAAATGGTCTTTATTCACACAGAAAATTTATGCTCACTTTTCTACCTAGCTATTGTTAGTTGTTACCTGTTGCTACCAATTTTGTTATTGTTRTTGCTAGCTATTGCTCTTATCCTGGCAGTTTTGTCCAAGGGTGGGCAGTACAAATTAACAAAATGTCCTGTGAATTCTGCACTCATTTAATGTTTAACTAATGCAGTTCAAAACTGCTGTAGTGAGAGCTACCTTCAATTTAGTTGGTTTTTTTTCACCAGTTCTTTTTATTTTACCATTTTTCTGGTTAATGGTATAAGTTAATATTAAAATGTAAAATATTGTTATTCTCTAAGTGAAGATTTGTAAATTAATGTTGCATTCTACATTGCTTAAGATATTTACTAGCTCCTCCAAACATACTCCAAACATCTCAAGGAGCAAAAATTACCTTTTCTGCATCAACATTTGGTTTTAAATGTGTGCACTTTTTTGATTATTTTTTTTTATTAAGTAAGAAATGTGTGTTAAAAAATGCATTAATCCAATGTATACCAGCAAAAGYAACAGTAAGGCTTATTGAAAAAGAAATCCCTACTCATTACTTGCAAATGTAATGAGTACAAACAATTTTCAATGTTATCCAGCTTCATTAATAAGAAAATTTCTGTCCAGTGTAATTACTCTGAACAGAAAAACACTTGYCTGGTTCTAGTGACATGTGAGTTTACTTTCTGTGACAATAACCCATAGAGTGCAGAGACAGGCTTTAAATTAAGATCACTTCACAAAATCTTTGCTCTATTGCTACCAGTTTAAAATGACATTATTTTGCATTTACTCAGCCTGAATTTCTATCACTATTAAAGAGTGAGCTCAGTACTTTAGTTTCGCAGAGTACTTCATTAAAATTACTGTATTTTTACAAAAAAATCCCAAAACAACAATACAAAACCCACAAGAAAAATCATTCAACAATAGCAAAGAATTAAAATGCTGTCTAGTTGTTYCTAGGTCTCTACATTATATATGAAAAGGAAGTGTATTCCGTAAAAAAGAGCAACTGTTCACAATAAATTAGCTGTCAAATCTCTGCTCCTTAATTGTATATTAGCCAATACCAGCCCTGCATGTGTACTTGGTAAATCCTCACAACCATTCCACTMCAGGTTTGTGTTGGCACAGTGAGACATGGAATTGTATTACTGGTTTTCAACATATTTTCAAAGTTTAATGCAACTAACAGTATACTTGAAAGGACTAATGAAAAGAGAAAGTAAGTGATCTGTAGAGATTGCAGTTTTCAGGCAACTCTGTAATGTATTGCTCTYGTGATGTTTCACATGAGATGCAGCTTGGTTCTGTGCTTTCCCCCTTCCCATTGTTTATTGGCCTATGGAGAAGTACAGAAAATAGATGCTTCCAAATKACCACAGGAGATGCAGAGCAGCAATTCTGTTGCATTAAAACCCTGCAACATTTAGTTTTCTTTTCTCATCCATTTTCCCCAAATTTCCACTAGTTRTATGAGGCAAGCTGTGTTACTGCAATCTTGTATGTTTGCAAATTAAAATAAAATATGCAGGACTATGTATAGAAATGTTTGGATTCATCCTGATGCAAGAGTAGTTGGCAGTGCAGCTTACAGTGGGTTCTTTCAGCAAAAATACCTGTGAATASTTGGAGTCAAACCATCTGCTTCCCCAGAATAAGTACTTGGGCTAGCCACATGTAGGCTGGTGAATTGTGAGGTGAAGGTGTGAGTCTTTGAAGCTGTAATTACATTAATTAAGTGAAAGTAATTACTTTGCAAATAGAGGGAACAGCTTGTGTGTGTATACAGAAACCAAAGGCTGGAGGAACAGAAGCYATGATGGGAGTCTGCCATTGGAGCCTGGCTTGAGCCAGGAAAAGTCTGTCATGTGCTGTGCAAAGGGCTGGGTGGCACTGACATCGTGCACTGAAAAGGCCACTTTTCATATGCAAGTGTAGAGCTCCTGTGACACGTTTCTATAATTAGCAAATGGAAATCTATTGCAGTTGGGTTTCTAAAAGCTACAACAATAAAAGTATCAGTTTGTGTAGGCTTAAACAAGTGYATTTAATTGACACCAGCAAATGGATAAGTCTGTTAGTTTATTTCCTTTTTAAAGAATTTGGTTAGTGATGTAGCAAATTATTTGACATCATTAATGATATTTGGGTACAACTGTTAATTGAAAACTTCGTAGTCACTTAATTGATATTATAATTCATGCATCAAATCTAATAAATCAGAACAAAAATGKATGTGGAGATAAAACTCTAAGCTGACATGGTAATTACTGCTGTGTAAATAGTTCCTCTGATAAACATATTTTTAATACATCTGTCTTTCGTGTCTGCTGTTCAGACAATCATTATCAGAATTCAGGACAGGAAATTTAGGCAAAATTAGAGGTTTTAGGTAGCATACTTAACCCCAGAAGTTTTTTCAGCAGTCAAAAAATGTTTTAAATTTGAGTCTAAGAACTTCAAAAGCAGACAAAAGATTATAAAATATTTTGCRTGTGGTTTTTCTTTTTTTGCTTGGGTTTTTTTGTTTGTTGGTTGGTTGTTGGGTTGTTTTTCCTTGTGTGTCCAACTTAATACCCACTACTTTTAGAAATAAGCTAATGGCCAGAAATTATTTGCAGGATGATGTAAAATTATTTCATTGCAAGCAGTCATAATTTAATCAAACTRCATTTTGTACAAAGAAAGAGAATATACCCAAAGTCTTTTTTACCATGTATGTAAGGATGCCAGAGCATGGAATTAATCTCATAATGAAAATAAATTAAACTCTGCAGACTWTAATCATTTTGTGTGAGTATTGCCAATTCATTTTCTTTCTGGAATTCATRCTCATTAACTAAAACAAGGCATCAAAGTTTTATGTGATACACTTGAAGCATGGTCACTGATAGAAATTTTCTTTTGGAATTTTGATTTTTAGGATCCAAAAATTAATATAGTACCACTTTATTTAGTACAAGAATTCCTTCTCACATTTCTGGTGGTTTTATTTTGAGCAACTTTTTGCTGTCAGTGTCCAGTTGCAGGTCTCAGTATGACTTGTGTTTTGGTGTGTTAAGCCAATGGAACCTTTGGTTGCATTCAGGTTGAATTAACCRTTGAACCTCAATCCTGTATTCATGTGACAAAGTTTAGATGCTGAAGATAGAGGTTTTTTTTCTCTAGCACTATGCAAAGAACTTGGTCAGTTGGCATCCAGCATTTTACAGACAGCTGTGAACACAAGCAGAGGCTCCCTTCTGCAGTAGGAAACAGCTCTGACATCCTTTCAGAACAAGTCAAAAAAATTTATGTCTGCTTTATTATGGCATGACAATGCTATTACATTTTTTGCTTCTGAATTTATTAAGCCTTAATAGTAAATGTTAGTGGATGTGGGAGGCTACTAGAAAAAAAAGTTTCAAAATATAATAAGACAACTTACTCTTTTTTGGAATAACCAATTTGAAATTATTATGATACATATGGCTGTAAGTGAAAATCTGCATTCCCAGCAATTTCTTGTTCTCAATTCTCTTTTCATTTTTTAAAAAATATATAGAAATGTTTAAATTAATTCAAGGAAAGGCTTCCTTTCTTTTTTTCTTTTTTTTTCTTCTAGTTGTTAGATAACGATTTCAGTTACTATTAAGGACCTATCAGAATTTAAGTGGCTGGGAGTGTTCAGTGGAGAAAATCTTTCTCTGACACRTAGAATCAATAACATTATTGGAGTTCTTATCTTTCTTTAAGAATATTGGAAATTAAACATTTTATAACATTTAATTTTGAATATAGATTATTTTTTCTGAAACAATATCCTCACAGCTACAATRAYCTTTCTTCAGGGAAGAAATATTTTGAAGCCTAGGAATACATTACATGTTGAACTACAAGAAGAGGTCTGTGAAGGTTTTGTTCCCATGCTATGATCTATAATAGCCCATCCTGTATTATCTACAGAAAGATAAATAGGCAAAGAATTTCTGGTGCAGACACTGAATATCTAACAAGTACAGATATGAAAGAAACAAGGTATTTTTTTTTTCATTCTCCTTTTTCATCATAAATCTTCTCATGCTTCCTAAAGATATGTGCCCYACCACAGTTCTTTCAGGTTCACAGTCACTATACACCTTAATTAAAACCTTGGCACTGTCCATCAGGAGTACTCTCTCCTTCCTATWTCATCTGTGGCCTTCTGARAAGCTGTTACCAAGCCCATAAAGGAGGTGATAAATTTCTTCTTGAATGAGTGTCTGAATATTAAGTCGTCTTTCACTTCTGGATTCTTGYAGCATTTTTTGTGATTTYTCCAGRCAGATATAATGTTGAGGAAAATGTTAGGCTTTGCTTTTTTTTTTTTTTTAACAGGAATCTTGTATTATATCTCTATATCTCTATAACACTTTCTGTGATGTTTTTAATATTTCTAAGTTTTTTTTACTCAGCTTTCAGTAGTTTCCCACCTTACAGGCAAATTTCAAGTAAAAGGCACAGTGTGTATGTGGYTTCCCCATTTTACACTTAATATTGAGGTTACATTGGACTCTAAGTGAATAYATAAAGATTAACCTGTCCTCGTGTCTTTGCCTGTTTCCTTTGGAATATTKTTATAATGAATTTTGAATGCTATAGATTTATATTGCAGCTTTTGTTGCTAGAAAATATAACAAGTTTTCTTTTTAAACCTTTTTAAACTTTACCAGAACTGTCATATCATCTGATTTTAATGGTAAGAAGCGGGAATTAATAGGAATCAACAGAAAATGATGTCAGCATGATGGAAAGGTCAAAGTATCACRTTTTGCAACCTCTTTGTGTCAAATATAAAGACATTAAAATATCAGTGCTATATCCTGATGACAGTACAAGAAAAAAATGACAAAACCATAAGTATTTTCTCATAAATACTTTTTCAGGAATTAAAAGTTAAAATTTAACACCTTATTAGCTAATTTTTTTCCTCAGAAATCTTCTGATTGAAGGTTTTTAGATAGGAAATTGTAGCTAATTTGAAACAAAAAAACCCGAGAATGCATTAACATTAGCAAAACTGTGATTACCCATGCTTTGGGGGAGAGAAACTAGAGAAGAGTGATCTCCCCACCACCCTGATAAAGGATGTGGAGGATGTGGAAAATGCAAACTGAAGCCACTTCCTTGACTGAGTCAAACCATCAGCTTAAGCTTTGTTGACTCACATTTCCCTGATGTGTCCAATATCCCACAATCCTTCCCCTTTGGTCAAGAGAGTTCTTCTTTTGGAGGTCATTTAGTGCCCTACTGGGTTTTCTTGACCATAGTTTTGGTTTTTTCTCTATAGAGAAACCCATCTGTTCTAATAGCAGGTCACTCACCTGGCAGACCCCGGACAGATGGTGGTGGAGAGCTGAAAAATAACATTTTTAATGCATAAAAAGTGCAATAGGTGTAGGCCTTTGATTCATATGTAGATACTGTACACTGTGGCCATTTATAATMAAGAAAAAATTTGAATACATGTGGAGGCTGCTGCTTTCTGAAATTAGAAATTTAGTATGGTGTGCTGGAATACTTACAACTCCAAGGAAACTAAAATATCCCTCTCCAGTTTATGTTTTCTCTTAGTTTTTTTCTCATTATTGCTGAAATTTGGAAGGAAATCAGAACTTTTTAGCGAAAGGGAGTTGTTTGTTTTCTGATCAGGTTTAGTTTTCAGTGCTAAAGAAAAATAATTAGTAAAGGATATTTTTMAGTCCATTTAAGTGTTCAGTCAGGGATTCTCAAACAATTATTAGAAGATACACTGATGAATTAACACTTTAAAAACTGAGAGATGTCCAACAATTCATTAAATACGAGTCTGAACTTGTTGTACAAGAAAGTTCATCTGAATAAGTTTTGATCCTTTTTCAGACATTGCAACAATAGACAATTACTGCTGTGAAATGTGTAACTCACAGCACGAGACATAACTAGAAAACAATGACATCTAAGAAGGGCCTAATTTTTTGATAGGTCTTCAACTTTTCTTAACTCACCTAATCTTTCCCTAATTATTATATTCTGTTCAATGTTTTCTTTGAAAGGGAAAATAGCATGAAGATTYTTCTATGAATGTCCATTCTTTGCCAACTACAATTAAAAAGAAATATTAAGCTATTAACTAAGACAAGTATGCAAATATAGGTCAGTTGCTGATGTTGAAAATTTTATATCCATTAAAATGTTGTGAATTTCCCTCTGAAATTAATTAGGATTTTTGGACTGGCACAGGAATGTCTTTGTATAGGGAATGCTTGTAGTACAGAGGTAAAATTAATTATTTTCAAAGGGTAAATATTGAGATTTTAATGACACTTAGAGTAGCTGCCAACTAAGAGGTTTTCCATGAGTTAGTTTTCTAAATTGGCCTGAGCTCTTGTGGCCACTGGCAGGGGAGCCTGCCTGTATTCTGCTGAATTTCAGCACTTTACATAAAATCTATGCTGAAAGCTAGATTTATTCGCTATTATATATGTTGAAGAAGACCTTGTTTTACGCTTGTTATCATCATCTTCTCATTTAAAATAACCAAAAAGCAACTCAAGGGAGTCTTTTTATGGAATATGAAAGAACTGAATTCAAGAATGGGTCAGTTGATTAACTCACAATAAAGAAATTTACCTTCTCAGAGGATCACTTGAAAAACAAAGGTTGGAGGTGAAGACAAGAACGTCATCTGGCAGAGTAAGAGAAACTGCTAATTTATGTTTATGGAATGCTTTGGAATATCTATTCACTGCATATTTTTTACTAGGATAAAATAAAATATAAAAAAATAAAATAAAATATTAAAAATTAAATATAAAATATAAAAATAGAATGAAATAAATTATAAAAAAATAAAATAAAAATATAAAAAAATAAAATAAAATTGTGGGGCAGCTAAGAAATCCTTTCAAAGTCAGAGCTTGACAAACTGAATAGATGATTGCATGTATGTTAATTGGCTCTGCCAAAAATTTTGCATTCACAGAAGGCATGGACCCTCTAGCATTTGAACACTCTGCAAACAGAATGATTACTTATTTTCTTCCAATTCTTTCCCCTGCAGATCATGGACCTCCCTGGAAATTCCATGCAGGCTTCTGCATCAGGCAGCTTAAGAATTCAAGACAGAGTAATTACTTTGTTCTGTGAGCAAACATGATGCAGGTTAATTTTCACTAGAAAAAAGTTTTCCTTTTAAATATGGGTAGGTCACAAGTACATTAGTCTTGTGTTCCTAAGTGTAAAAATTTCCATGATAGGAGTGAAAGTCAGCAAGGATACTCTACACATAYTTACCCATCCCCTTCTGATCCCTCCATGTCTCATTACTTGCCCACATAACTTTAATCTTCTTGTAATCACATACCACCACCACATTTAATGGCTGGCACTGTGAAGTGCTTCATACAGGGGCCTTTCATCTGGTTTACTAGTTTTAAATGTGATATTTGAGCAAACACTGGAAYAAGGTCAAAAAAGTTGCAATGAAACCTTAGGCTGTGCAATGGGACAGTGGTATCTTGGCATAGGGGTGACCTTTGGCCTATGTCTGACAGAACACACCAACAAGAGATGGATGACAGAATTTCATCAKAGACTGATTGTACACTGCCACTGTTTCAAACTAATCTCACTGAGAGGCATGCATGTAATACTGAATACTCTGGAAGTTATAGGGTGTCTAAGTGCTATTGCTCTTCAGAGCTTTTTATCATTCTGCTTCTTACAAGTCCTTTTTGAATGCTGTTATAAATACAGTGCCAACACCCTTGGGCCATTGAAGGCATGAGTTCCCAGAGTAAATTCTGAATTTTTCAATATTTTTGCAAACCTTAAGAGAACTCTTTTACCTCCAAGCCAGACTCTGGTAGAATGCTCAGCTCCAAGGCAAAAAAGAAATCTAAAAATTGCTAGCTTGAAATAACAGCTTTACTTCAGCAGAAATAAATTGTCCGAATTCATACTTCTTGAAAGATCTGTAACTGTGAGATTTCCAAACGTTCAACTATTAGTTATAGTACAGGAAGTTTATTTGGAGAATGTTTTAATACTTAGGCTAGAGGATGAAGTAAATGCATGAAGTAATTATAAAAATGTTTGAGTTGCCAGGATTCTGAAGAAATCAGAAGAAAAGCATCAGCAGCAATTCTCTTATCTGTCTTTTCATGAAAAGGAAAATAAGATTGTGGAGAAGATCCTGATTTCCACAGATCCTGACTTTTCCCCCTAGGATTCTGCCCAGATGAACTTTGGTCCCTGCTATGTTTATGAGCAGTTTTCAGGGATCTCACATGTAACATATCTGACCTCTGCAAAATGAAGATCTGTCCCATTAAAATGTTGCCTTTTTGATTGGTTGGTTGGGTTTTGTTTGTTTGTTTGGGGTTTGGGTTGTTTTGTTTTTGTTTTGTTTTGTTTTTTCTGGTCTGACACATGGGGGGTAGTAGCAGTAGTCTAGCTGAGAAACAGTCTCTGCTTTGTGAGGATTTTGAAGGCCTGTTCCTGACTCTGTACCAGCAAATTCCTGACTCTTCCCATTAGGCAGGATTTTCAGTCTGTGAAGCCTGATGTCAYGGCATCTTTGAGCATACTCTGTTTGTCTTGGCAGTGCTTGCTGGGTAGGCTCATTGTATTCTCACAGCTCTAGTGATGCAACTTTACAGAGAGGTTGCTCAGAACCTGGGCAATCAGGAAAACCAAAAAGAAAGGAAAACCTAACACCAGCATCTATTTAAAAATGTAGGTTTCATGGTCAGGTTTGTATGCACTTTTTGGGAAAGTTTCTTATGAAAAAGACTGAGCCTGAAGCACTTCTGTTGGAGAGAGGAGAAATTTATTTTTTWTCAACAGCTGCATTTTATTTTGGAAAGTTAGGTTTTTAGGTGCTCAGTCTTAAATACCCACAAGACTAAAACTGCACTTCTGGTSTCTCTGCACACTCAGAATCTGATGTTTACTTCAAAGATACCCCATCTTTCCCAGTAGCACAGGAGACAAAATTTCATCTAATATCTTGGGCTWCCCTGACATTAAACCAGGATCAAACCCCCTAAATTCCCCAAGGAAAGAGGGTAGTAGGGAAAGCCAGAGTCCCTCTAGCCCACATCTATATGATCCCGTGGGTTGACTTCAGCCCTTTTTTTGCCTTTTTTTTTTTTTTTGCCAATCTCTGATATAAATACAGTAGCTGCATTTGCAAGGATTTTTTTGGATTTTGGCTACGCACTACGACACATCCAGATACCCAGACAGCAGATGCTATCTAAGGAAATATTGCAATACTAAATTAATTATGGTGAAATGTTTTCTTTTAATAAATTATAACCTTTATTCTCTGAGCAGGTGCACTGAAGAAGGCTGGTATCTCTTTGCAGACAGCTCAGATGGAGAATTTGGTCACATAGCTGACATTGCTACCCCMGTCATCTCCCTTACAGGGCCCAGATGCAAAATCATATTCTGGAACCACATGAATGGTTCAACAATAGGTTCTCTGGAGGTATGGAGATGCTCTTTGTTTTGTTTTGCTTTTCTGCATAAAGTCACTAAGAGAAAATTTATGCCTTCTCTTTTAGTTTCATTAAAGCTCAGGCTGCTAAGAAATAAAAATTAACATTACTAGCACTCTACTGATATCAACATGTTATGATATGAAGGAAGCATTAGCTCAAATAGACTGCAGAAATTATAAATCTCTACAAAAGCAAAAATTGTGACTGTTATAGACATGTCATGGTTGGAATTTCCACACAAGAAAAAGCAAAAATTGTGACTGTTATAGACATGCCATGGTTGGAATTTCCACACAAGAAAAAGTTTTGTATCTCACACTACCATTTGAAACTATAAAGCAGCAATAGATATTTGGACATCAAGGTCTTTGGYTAATGTAGGAGCAAGAMAAAARRARKWAWT
>CADDXX010000750.1:257516-276744 GCA_902810485.1 Alauda arvensis
AAAAAATGAYATAAAATCTTGTAGCAACAGTTTATTCATTGAAAAGCTGAACATATCACTTTTAGAGATTAATTATATTCATGTCAGCAGCATTGAACTACTTCTGTGGGATATAACCAACAGATTTGCTTTCCCATACTATTTTCTTCATCCCACTTAAAATAAAAGCACTTCTGTAAAGGAAATTTAACTCATTAGCAGCTTGTAGATGAAATAGGTCACTGCAGAGGGAAGTGAATAAAACAGCAACATTGTTCTAAACAATTATTTGGATCACACAGCTGTGTACTTAYAATGGAAATTCCCAGGAATGTTATGGAATACCTACAGCATCAATGGATGAAAATGGATTTGAATCCAGGAATGGATTGAAATAAATACTCATATAAGTTACCCAGTCCCCTGTGCACTCAGAATAATATTGGATGTGGGCAGTGCATGAGCATTTAAATATACAAATAAATTCACACTAGCCTAGTTACTCAGAATCACAAATTATAAGAAAAGGTGACAGGATTCAGCTGTTTTGGAAAAAAAAATAATACTTGTGTTGACATTAGAAATGTAATCTGGGATGTGCTGAACTACACATCATGCATGTGACTTGCTAGATATTTAGTGGAAGCATGTTCTATGTTTTCTTGGATTTTTTCTTAAACTATTTTTTAAAATATTGTTAAATCTATCCCAGCTAGGTAAAGATCTTGCTAGGCTGCTTGGCAAGTGGTCAAATATTAATTAATCAGAATCAGTGGGAAATCATAGGATAAAGATGGTTCATCCTGAGTTTTAAGTCTTGGGACCAATTAACATGCTTTGGGACTTTGTATACTCAAGGGTCCAGGGTTCTATGCATTGTAAGAACCCATGTTAGTTGGGATTATGTTCAAGGGAGTTGTTTGTTTTTGTAGAAATTGTAGAAATCAACAGCATTTCTATGGAGCCATGCCCAGTACTACCAGCACAAAAGGCAAATGTGTATAGGATAGATTTTTTCTTTTCTCAGTTTCAAAACTGATTAGAATTTCCCCCTATTCTTTAACTGGTTCTCCCTCATCTCCAATTTATTTCATTTTAAGATGTGCCAAAGGAAAATCATAAAACCTTTGCACACTGTTAATAATTACCTGGTTTCAATTGCTTGATTAATCACTTAATAATGGGTGTAAGAATAACTCAGAATATAAAAGTATTTAGGTGTTTTCTCATTATTTATATTAAGAAGGCTCCAAGTATTGTATGAATGGGAATATTTCCTGTGCTTAAAAGACCTTTTATCCATATTTTCCCCCAAGACTACCACAATTTTTTTGACTTTTGCTTTGGACTTTTGTTTTGTAAGTCTGTATCCATGACATCAAGTATCATGTAGGATTGCAGAAGACTGYCCTGCAGTTTGCATGAAYGGCTACTTCCTGTGTTTMTTTYMMTTTCTTAAACATTGATTTGCTGTCRCTTTCCTGAGTAACCTCARTTTSATCACTTGTTGGAACCRTTTTTATTTASTTTCTGTACTTTGACTTGGCATGGGTAATTCTTCCAAAGTATTAAATGGTTATTTTGGAAYGTAATTGAAATGCATAGAGGTTCAAAGTGCATTAAGGTACAGGGAAGCCTTGGGTTTTAAAAGCACACAAATTAATGGCCATGTTTTGCCCTAAAAGTTTAAGCTTTATCATGATATGATAGAAAATATGAATTTATGATGAAGGAAAGGGATATATAATAGAGTAGATAATTTACATTGTAAAAATGTGTGCATGTCTGTGTGTCTAAAGTCACACACATATTTACCTTCATATAAATATATTGTTTGTATTTGAGAGTAAAAAAGATATTTTCTTATTCARCACTCTATTCTTTCAAATAATATTTGTAATTTCTTTCTCACTAATTTATTTATTTTCACTTAAAATCCATGTATTCTATAACAGACCTTCCTGTCTATAAAGTTAAAAGTCACTTTTTTTYTATCCYACTTAATATATTATCTATTCWTTTTTTTTTTTTACCCCTGAAATGAAAGTTCTTTTTTGTGAGGATTTGCTGTTTGCTTGGCAGAACTTATCTGTTATACAATATCATATACACTCATGGGACTGCACAAATTTAAAACAAAAAAAAAAAAGGTTTTTTTCATTATGATGAAAAATGCCTGGGCTGCTCTAAGAAGATTACACAGAGTAGCAGTAAATCCTTGAAAGCAGAAGTAGTTCAGGAAACTGGTGAATGGATGTTTAGCTCTGCTRGTACTGGCTGGAGACACAGCTTGACACACATCATCAAACACCCATCKTGTTATTGTCAGCTCAGCTGAATTTGGATGCCCAAGAGATTGGACCAAAGAATATTTAGGGCTCTCTGCTCATGTTGAAGTGCGTTATCATTCCCCAATTTGCTGTTTATAAGGGTATGGGCCTTTAAAAGTCTTTCATTGCTAAGACAGATTCAATTTTGTCTTTATAAAAAAAAGAAAAAAATTCATCTGTAGAAAACCAAAATGTTTTGTAAGAATCAGGACAAGAAAATCCATCCCAGAAGAGCACTTAATTGCATGTATGAATGAATATATTTTTCAGTAAGTCTTGTTAACTCTCTTTTTGTGTTGTACAACTGAATCACAGCCCTCTACTGAACAGTTTYTATTCACTGCTAGCCACTCTGGATAAATTAATGAGACATGTCAGCCCAGTTAAGGCTGTGGGCTGGGTGTGTTTATGCCGAGATCAGAAAATCTTAAAACATTTTTTCTTATCATTTCTACTGACATATCCATGTGCATCAGGTTGGACATTATGAAAAGTTTCTTCCCCCAGGGGGTGGCTGGGCACTGCAGCAGGCTCCCCAAGCCTGACAGAGAGCAAGGAGCACYTCCCCAGTCTTAGCTGTATGATTCAGCTTTAGGTAGTCCTGCAAAGAGTAGAGATTTGGATTTGATGACCCCTTCCAATTTCAGAAATTCAATGATTCTGTGAAATTTAATGRTGGAATATAGACTAGATGTACAAGATAATATTGTACTCTTGTATACAATTATAAAACTCTTATGTGACTTGGTAATTGAAACATTTTTTTGTGACCTAGAATTATTTTCTTTTTTAGGTGCTCTATAAAAGCAGTAACAAGACTTCTAAACTCTGGACCCAAAGTGGCAGCCAAGGTCCCCAGTGGAACAGAGCAGAAGTGTTCTTAGGAATTCGTTCAAATTTCCAGGTGTGTCCTCCTGTGTGATGTGCTTCTAGAGAGCTGGCTATTTGTCCTTCTATATGAAGCATTCTTCACCTTCTCATTTCCCTTTTTACACCATGCATGTACCACTTCTCCTGCATAGAAGAAATCATCTTTTTGTCTGCCTGATTCATTATCTGAGCTGGACTCATGTTTTTGGAGATTTCTCATTCCTCTTTAATCTCAGACATATCAATTCTTAAGACTGAGAATCCCATCTATCTTTGAATCCAACTCTGCTTAAAATATTCTGCTTCTTTCTCCTTAGTGCACAGTAAGTAAAAACATCTGGGATTTGAAAAAAGAATCTTGAGCATGATGTTGTCTTTGAAATCAGAGATTCCCAAACCTCTTAGAGGTACATGTTAAGTTGTAGACTTGTGAAAAAAACAAAAATCCCCAGGGATTGTCAATAACATGTTTTTTAAATAGTTACATTTCACGATGTTTCTGTCTTGGAAATTTAATGAAATTTTAAAATTCTTTTTACATTCATGGGAATACATGATGAATGACAGATTAGTCTTATTCAGACTTTGCAGAAGTAGGAAGAACCCTTGCTATTAGTTCAGGATGAGTTGGTCTAGTATCTCTTAGAGTGGCATGATTATTTTCCGTTTTTTTTTTGGTGATGTTAGAAGGTGGTTCTTAATAACTATAGAGACAGATCTGTACCAACTGTGATACAAGATTTTGTAGAATTATGCTTTGACAGTAAGAACTGACCACTTCATATTAAAAGAYTTGTGAGGACCATCAGTCTCTGTTGTTTTCATGTTGGGTGTATAAGCTTTTCTCTGTCTTMTCAGTGGCTTACTGTAACAGCTCTGTCATTTTTATTAGATTATTTTCAGGGCAAAACGTGGTGTCAGTTACATGGGAGATGTGGCAGTGGATGATATTACCTTTGAAGATTGTTCCCCTCTGCTTATCTCAGACAAACCTTGCACATCAGAGGAATTCATGTGTGCCAACAAGTACTGCATCCCAAAGAATAATCTGTGTGATTTTGTAAATGACTGTGAAGATAACTCAGATGAAAGCCCWAGTATTTGCAGTAAGTATGGTAGATTTTTAATATAATTATCATAAATAACTGTGCCTGCTGTGAATTCTTATTATTCAAATATGTTTGACAGCTCATCAGATAAGAAAGCAAACAAGAACATAATAATTTAATTCTATTCCTTGGCTTTTAAGGATTTTAAATTATTATTATTTAATTTAAAATCACATGATACAAAATACAAAGAGCTGCTAATGAACATCTCAAAATAACCCAGAAAGCAGCTGTCTTTAAAAGCAGAATAAAATTATCCTGCTTTCCATATGAAAAGAATGTATTAAAGCTGAAAAAATAATCCAAGAATAATAACTTTGGGAGATGAGGTACCTGCCTCCTTAGATATTTCAAGGGTTGTCAGGTTTCAGCAAATTATTTTAATCTGGATATTGTACAATTTTGCTTTACAAGGCATATCAAGAAGCAGCATGTGTAGTATTTGATTCAAAGATTGATGTTTCATATCAAATGGCTCCTGCTGGATCATAATATATGGTATTAACACCTCCTTTTCTTTACTACTACAAACGCTCACACAATCAAATCTGCATTGTTTGGTACCATATTAACAGTTGCCTAATTTTTTATTGAGACTATGAATTCAATTTATCATTCTCAGTGAATACAGTTCTGTGAAGCAAAGGTATTTGCTTCCTGATATCCTATGAAAGCTAAGGTACATTGCAAAGGAACCATGCTTTGCAAATTATTCTCACACTATTAAACTACACAATGATTTCCAATGCAGCAATAATGCATCACTAATCTATATAGGGTCCAGTTCAGATCTTCTGCAACTGAAAATGAAGAGTAATTCAAGTTGCAATTACTCTGCTAAAAAATATTCTCAAACTTTTATTTTATGAAATTTTAAAATATTAATAGGTTTTTGGGGGGGGGTTTTGAGTTTCAGCACTGCCTGTGTTTCCCATGAAATATCATCAGACAAGTATAAATTGAAGCATTAAGGGCAAAATGGTTCAAATAAACTGATGGAATTTAAATTTGCACCCAYTAAAATAAGAATTTTATTTCAATTTCCCATTGGAAGAGATTAATTGAAACAGTCCCATAAAGTGAATACTTTCTTCTAACATGGTTTTAATTATTATCTTTAAGTAAGGGAAAAAAATTTGTAAAACTCTTTAAAAAAATTTCCTTAACTGTATTTTAATTGTAAGTTTTACAATGAAGAATTATGGTTTTTTAAAAGCACAGAAGTCATTTAATATGCAAGTGCACAATCATCTGCAGTAACTTGAGCTTCTAAGCAGGCTGCCTAAATTCTCTTTTTCATCAGGGGAGAAACTTKTTTTCAGGCTGAAGTTCATGCAACTTAAAATGAGTTGTTTGATTAAATAAGTTGTCCTGTAGATATGAGTATTTCTYTTTGTTGACTATAGAGATCTTACAAGAACATCTCAGATTATGTAATACTCTGTATGTATTACAGTATTAGCAGGGATATCAGTGCTTATGCCTTCAGATCCTGATGCTTGAAAACGTGTCTTTAAAATAAAATGGTCAGTTCTATGCATTCATTTTACTGACTGAAGATGGAATTTGTAAATAATGGAAGAAATTTCTTTAAGAATGATCTTGACATATTAAGGAACTGATCAACTGGAAAACTATGATTAGGACAAAATTTATGGGCAGTTGCATTCAGTTGAGTTAATCAACAATCTGTGMTTTTTCAAAAAAGGTAATAATATAATTTCACGTATCAGGTTTGGCTTGGTTTCAATTGTTACTTCAGAAAGCACTATATTCTCAGACAAAGGCAAAAGGGAAACTAGTTTTGTTAAATAGCTCCTACTTTATGAAAAAGTTCCTAACTTTTCTATTTTATGACATTCACAGATTAAAATTCAAACAAAAAATATTTTATCTGATTTCAGGCAGAAATTTTTGAGGTAGCTGTCTGGCCTGTTTTGTTCATGTCTAGATTCCATCGATTCTGGATCCTTGGCCTGGTTATGGATGCTTCTGAGTACCTTTCAGTTAAATAAAACTACTTTCAAGTGGCTGAACTTTATCAGACCTCAGAAGAGGCTAAGACCTTGATTAGGTTTTGAAAGAGACATTTTGTAATTTCTGATATTGTCCTACAAAATACTACATACAATTTCCAAATTTATCTTCAAAGCACTGTCCTTTTCAACAAAAATAGTAAGAATATTTAGGCACAGCCAAAAGCCTCTTGAAGTCTCAGCTGAAATTCCAGCTTATTTCAGAAATTTTAGTCTTATTTGGTAATCATTATAATGAATTTATAGATGTATATAGAGAAAAATATATAGAAATTAAACTTCTGGAATGACACAATTGACTTAATTTATGTGGACAATTTACTCACCATGCTGGCTGTTTTGACATTCAAGATTTGAAAATTGATAAAAGAGCATGCATATTGTTTCATGTAAAAACAAACCAAAATTATGACAGCTTTCTCCTTTTCTAGGCATTAAGTACAACCTAAAGAGATATGTAGATACTTATAGAATAATTTATGTTGGAAAAAACCTTTAGTATCATTAAATCCCACTGTTAACCTAGCATTGCCAGTTTCACCACCAAACCATGTCCTTAAGTGTCACATTTAAGTGGCTTCTAAAGACYTCGAGTGATGGTGACTCAACCACTTCCCTGGGCAGCCTGTTCCAATGCTTAACCACCTTTTCAGTGAAAAAATTTTTCCTGGTATCCAGTCTTAGCCTCTGCTGGTGCAGCTTGAAGTCCTTTCTTCTCCTATCACTCGTTACTTGGGAGAAGACACTGACCCCCACCTTGCTGTGACCTCCCTTCCAGTAGTTGTGAAAAGCAGGAAAGGTCACCCCGACCCTCCTTCTGCAAACACCCCAACCCCCTCAGCTGCTCCCCACAAGACCTCTGCCCCAGGCCCTTACCCTTCTTTGGACACAGTCCACCACCAACATAAATAGCTATGTTTTTATATTGGCTAAGAAAATACAAGTGAATTGAGGAATTGTGCAAAAGTAACTTTGGGTGTGATTCAGTTCAAGACTATCACACCCACATTTATGTTTTTCTCTATGTGTCTGTGTTATTATGGTGCTCAATACACTCATTTGAATGTGCCTGTTCCCCAGATACAGSTGTTTCTCCCTGTTCTAACCCAATCTTAGCATGTCCTTTCAGAATGGGGCTGGTTTTCTGCATGTCCTGAATGCTCTATGGATGGCCAGTTAAGATCCTAAGGAGCTAAAATAGTTAATTAAATGTGGTTACATTTATACCAAGGMTTCTATTCTCTGTAATAAAAAAAGGACAGCACCCACCTCATATATATACAAGTAGGTTTATCCTAATATTATATTCCAGAATATTAAAAATGCTCCTTTTGATGAGATACATAGGTATTATTTTTTATAGCGAAGCTTTTTCCCCCATATATTTGAGTAGTAGGTTGTACTGTATGTACCTAATTAAGTACTTGAAAAATTAATCTCTTTTCACATGTGTACAAATATATTTCAGGTACTTCTATTGGGCATTGCAATTTTGAGTTTGACCTTTGTGGATGGAAGCAAGATGAAAATGATGATTTTGACTGGCACCTCAGAACTAGCAGTACTGCAAAACTGGGCACTGGACCAGCTACTGATCATACACTGCAAGAGCCATCTGGTCATTATATTTTTATAAAGAATTCATTTTTTCAGCTACCAGGACAGAAAGCCAGGATTTCTAGTCCTGTCTTAAGCAGAAAGAATAAAAACTGCAAGGTATGTGAGRGTGTGGTAGTAGAAGGAACAAAGAATTTGATTTCTAGATTGCACCAAGAGAGTACTCCTAAAATGATTAAAGATGATTACTGAAATAATTCTTGAGAAAAAACTCAATCCTTTTGTAGAGAAGTCAGGATCAGATCTTATTTCATTGAAACTATTAGGAAAAAATRTATCTTGCTGTGGGAGAAGAATGATTTTGGAAGGAAATTAACTCTGAGATTCAGATGAAGCTGAAAATAAATTCAGTGTCTGATTTACAATGTCTTATGCAACTCATCCAAAGTAACAAACAACTATGTAATGGTTTCTGATTTTATGGAGATAGTTGGTATAAGTGCAGTAACAACTGGTTTTCAAATCATATAGCTGCAAAAGGAAGGATGTGTGACAGAAGGCTCTGTCACCAGGTCTTCTCTAGAGAATGGAGAAGTGTAAGCCTTGATCTTCTAAAACATTATAGCACATTGTGGTGACTGCAGCTTGAGCATGTCTTTGCAAACCTGGAATAAAAAGTTTCCTGGTTTTGATACATCTTTTATAGTCTTTGATAAAAACATAATTTCCCAGAAACTTTAGCTATGCCTTATTTTGAAACTGCAAATGTACTTTTATAAGTCTAATAAGTAGGCCTCTCAAGATGATAATTTTTATGAGGCCATTTTAAAAAAGGTTTTGGAATTAAGTGTTTGTGTTATCACAGAACTATGCTTATCAAATGAAGGTGATCTTAAACTGAAATAGTCCTAAAGATTTTACTGTCTATGCAGGTGACATCTCTGTGCAAAATATCCACTCATGAGCCTCTAGTTTTATTTATCTCATACTATTCCTGAGGAATATTCCTGAGCAAAGAGTTTATCTGTAACTTTGAGAGTTCTGCTTATGTTTGAGATTTCTAACCAGTTCATTTTGCTGAAATACTTCTCTCTAAAAACTCTCCAAACTCTTTACAGAAAAGAAAGTCAGGAAGTATTAAACATAAAGGGTTTAATTTTATGATTCAAAAGAAAACTTGAATAATTATGAGATTCAGTAGCAAAATTTAATCTAGCCATTATTAAATTATCTTCAAAATTGGAACCATGTTRATTTTTTGTATTGCCTAGAATACATATACTAAAAAATTCTGCTTACACAGAGATCTCATCCTTCTGCTTCTAGCATCATATATGACAGTATCTCTTTCTCTACATTATCTGGTTTTATGCCCTAAAAAAAACTTTTCCACTTTTTGACTTCTATGAAAAAGAAACAAACTCAAAAAAATGCAGAATAACTGGGAATAACATGTTCCCAGTTATTTGTATTGTTACATCTGTTATGATGTATTACACATTAAATGCAATTAAGTGCTTGAAATGTAACTATGGGAAACTGCTTTTATCACATGGAAAATTATTTACAAAAACTCGCAGGTTTATGCACCTTGTACAGACCAAACTCTCGACATCCATGATGTGGCCTGAAACAGTCAGTCATATTTATAACATTTTACTTTTTGAATATTCTGAGCAGTTCTTACACATAGAAAAATGACCAAAGGAAGTGCAATTTCTGGACATTGTGTGCAATACATTGTGTGCAATACACCGTGTGCAATACAGGACATTGTATGAATGGAAAAAAATATTTCAAAATCTGAAGCCTCATAAGATCAGAGAGTTCCCTGAAGCACTTTACTCCTTTCTATGGGTTATTTGAGAAGAAAATGCTACATCATRTATTACAACAGATTTAGTATGGGATCTTAGACCATTTCAAATCATTGCAAAATTAACATGTGCATCAATGGGACAAGTTTTATGCGGAGAAAACAAATATAGGGCAGTACTTACAAAGGGACATAAATAAATCAAAATATTTTGTATGTATACAAGACATTCAGAAACAAAGCTGCAGCTTCAAAAGGAATAGAAATCCAAGAATGAATTGGAAAGAACTGAAAGTGCAGTTAAATGTGATGAATTTTCACAGTGATCTTTTTCTGTATGTATTTGGTCTTTYGTATTCCAAAATTTCCCAATTTTTGCTAAAAATAGATAAATCACTGTTTTCTAATCTAAATGCCTCTTAGATATTTTAGGGTTGGTTTTTTGGTTGGTTGGTTTGTTTTATTTCTTTTTTTTTGTTTGTTTTCTTTTGCATACGTCCCTGTAGAAGTTTTGCTCCCTATATAGATTGGATTATTTTCTAATTGCACATTCTATAATCTACATAAACACATTTTTAACCAGAAAATTGTTCAGTTAACTGAAGTTACTTCCTATATAGTAAATGGCTCTACTCCATTCCTGTTTCCTTAAAGAATACTTCAGTTCTTTTACATTTTAATGCAACAGTCATTCAAAGTGATGCAAGATCTGCTGTTGAATATTATAATGCTTGTTTTGAAGTTTGGCTTATGGAATAGTTAAAGAATTGCCACTAGTAAGTCTTTTGTTTTTGTCTTTTGATTAAATTATTTTTCAATCAGTAAAATTAATGACTACTCTGAATGCTATTAGTAATGCTCAGTTTAAGAACTAGAGTAAGTACAATAGCAGAATTTGACTGAAGTCACCTATTGCATGCTTTATGGTCTTGTTCTTGCTTACAGATAATTTTCTATTATCATATGTATGGAGCTCACATTGGATCATTGATTATCTACCAGAGAACRACATTGAAACATGAAAAAATTCTCCTTAATCTCACTGGAAACCAGGGAAATTTCTGGCAGCGCAAGGCACTGACCCTGTCTGGAGATGGGGATGAAGATTTTCAAGTTGTCTTTGAGGGGATTGAAGGAGAAGGTCCCAAAGATGGCATAGCACTTGATGACCTCACGTTTTCCAGGGAGTGCTTACCATCCCAGGAGTTTTTACCAGCAGAACCCACAGAGCTGCCTCCAATAGGTATGTGCCTTTTGTGGACAGTCTATGTAAGTTTGGAAAGAAGGAATAGCAGCATTATTTTCATTCCTTTGTCTCTCTTTCAAAAGAGAAATAGTATACTCTTTTGTCTTGCTAAAGTCAAAAGCTATTAGTCTTGCTAAAGACATGTAGAAATTCTAACACTTTTAGGCAGCCCATGGCATTTTAATAAAAGAATTTTGTGAAATAGTTGTTTGGGTACTGAGTCAACCATTGTGAATGAGCCATGTACATTTTGTCAATATCCTGCTTAATTCAGTGGGATTTAGTTATCAAAAGTTGTAAAATTGAGTTATTGTGGAATAAAGAACTGAGTGGGAGAGAGCTGATATGTGTAGTTTGCAATAAGGCCAGCAGGCTTAAATGGTTTTTGGCTGGTAGGAATTGTTACTAATACTGCTTAGGCACCATATCCATCTTCTGCCTGTGTGGTATGGTGCCAGCATCAGTGCAATTATTTGCACCATCCTCACTTACTGCACTAGGGAAATAAGACTCAGAAAACATTTGCCAGAAATGGTACAGTTCAGATGGGGATGGATCCCAATAACCCCAAGGTAAGAGATACTCATGAAAGCACTGATGCTGCACATGAGCAGCATTTGCTTGCACACARATGATGGAGGAGAGGCTCTTTTTGATGGAACAGGACAAATCTTTTTCTTCCTCCACATTTATCACAGAGCTACTGAAATGTAACCCCCTGAAGTGGAATTTCAGAGATGCATTYTGTTCCTGGGCTTGCTACAAATTTCCTGCATGGCTGCAGAAAGTCATTTTATCTCACTTCTCTGTCTTCCTGATCAATAAAACAAAGTTAATATTTCCCAGTGTCAAGGACTACCACGAGAATGGATCATTAATTTATGTGAGCAACTTTGCTTTGTTACTGCTGCTAATGAGTAGCCTTCCCCTTTAGGATGTCATTAAGCACTGCTCAGGCATTGGGAAATAGCACTGATGAGATTTCATCAAACCCAAGAAACTGCACTGAACTTTCAGCACAAGATAAGCAGAAAAGATATGGGCAAAATTTTCCAGACATCCCTCTGATAAAAGAGATGTGCCAGTTCCAGTACTATTGGCTTCCTCCTTCTGCCAAGCCAGTCATGGAAATTTATTGCAAATGAGTTTTCTGTTTTGAAGTTCAGCTTTATATGAATGTTACCCCAGGAGGAACACTAGCCAAGCTTTCTGATTCTTTATTTTTGTTGTATTTAGACTCTATCCTCTTAATGGGARATACAAGTCCCTGTGGCCATGTTAGAAGCTTTAAAAGCTTTGGTTTTGATAGTAACGGATGTTCCAAAACACTTTTATGTTTTATAATAAAAAAGATACTAAAATCTCAGGAAAGAGCCTCCAGAGACTGATTCCTTGGTGTAGCTCATCTAAGATGTACTTTGTGAACTTCAGAGGTTCACAACAGTTTAAGGCAATGGTTTAAATTCGTCCTTACAACAAACCATATTTTTTTATATTGGCAAATTTTACTTGTCCAGGATAAGARTTTACATGACCCACTGAGGGGTTCAACTTAGAGCTGCTACTTAGCAGTGGTATCTGTTTGCATCACTGCTTGTGAGTGGGTCTGCTTCTGCCTATAGAAATGTGAACAATGTGAAACAGTAGCAAAATGTATGCTGGATGTTGTGAAAAGGGGTCTGTAATGCCACTTTTTAAAATAGAACCAGCTAGAATGGCCACCATGATCAGCTGCAAAATTCTGCAGACTTATCTGCTTATATGTAGAAATAAAGGAAAGTTTAACCAAAAGTAAAACACTTMTATCCATTTATCAATTTTTTGAAAGTTTCTGAGGATGAAGAAGGTCATGCAGCAAAGATCTCTTTCCTTTTTGTCTCTGGCTAGGGACTATATTTGCTAAGAAAGTAAAAACAGCTCCTCTTTAAGAGAGAAATGTACAGTTTTTGAGGTCTACTCTAAAAAAAACTTCTTTTCAAGTTTTTATTTCTTTTTGATATTTGTAATGCGCATATCAAAGGAGATTCTTCTGAGCCCTATTGAGCCATATCACTATGTCAGACAAGTGTACTWAGGAGCCTTTGCTTGTTATTTCTGTGCATAGAGTCAGATGGCAATGAATGTAAAGACAAAACAGAACAGTCATTAAATGTTCCCATCTGTGGCACGGACTCTTACCATTCAGAAGAACTTTTCCCTGACTATAAACACCTGGAAATTCTGCACATTAACAAAAATATATGCTAAGGTGGTTGCTTCTTTTAACCAAACATGCAGTAATGTTTAAAGGCTAGAAGTGAGCACTGGATAGCTGGCAAAAAAAAAAATCTGAAAGTTAGCATTGTAATTTTCTGTAAACTACAGGCTACTGTAGATTGTTCTCAACATGCTGCTTAGCAACAGCAATGCTGAACTGCAAGGTTACTGACTGCCACTTAAATTGCTGGGTCTGAGAAACAATAAACATCATTTTAGACTGGCCCTTATCAAATTTTCATTGTATGAGCATCAGTTTGTGCTCATGTGCCAAAATGGTACTGTGTGGAGGAAAATGCAAAAACWATTTTGTCCTAACAATGCTATTTGTGTCTGTTGCAATGTCTCTGCAGTGTGGCAAGATTTTTGAGTTAGATTCTGCCTTGTGCAAAAGGCTGACTGCATCCACATCAGCCCAGGAAGAGACCCTGGCCACACTGWACCTTGTGAAAGTTGCAGTTGTTTCTGTATTTGGTTTGTGTGGCAAGGTTTTGGTGGCAGGGGCTACAGTGGTGACTTCTGTGAGAGGGTGCCAGAAGCTTTCCCCRTGTCCAATAGAACCAATTCCAGCTGGCTCYAGGATGGACCCACTGCAGGCCAGGGCTGAGCCCACCAGTGATGGTGGCAGCATCCCTGTGATAACAGATTTAAGAAAGGGAAAAGTTGTTGMACAAAAGCAACTGCAGATAGAGAGAGGAGTGAGAATATGCAAGAGAAAGAGCTTTGCTGGCACCAAGGTCAGGGAAGAAGGAGCAGGAGGAGGTGCTCCAGGTGCTRGAGCAGAGATTCCCCTGCAGCCTRTGGTGAGTGCTRTGGTGAGTTAGRCTGTCTCATTGCAGCCCATGGATGTAAAGGTGGAAGAGTGATCCACAAGTTATCCATGAAAAATATTGTTTACTTACAGTTGTTTACAAAAGAGTCATCATGGATTTGACAACAATTTCCATGATCTCTAGACTTGGTTTTCCTGTCTTCTTTCTATCCCTTCCCTCCTGCAGTGTTGTTACTGACTATAAAAATTGCAGATCCCGCCATCAGAGTTTCTGCTCATGTCTCCTACCATTCACCTGGGAATACAACAGCTGCCAAGGGCTGCCTGATCAGATTAGCAGGCTACAATAAAGAAAAGTTATTCCCAGACACTAGAGAACTGGTATCTGCTGACTTCAGTTTTGTAGAGAAGACAGTTATTTCCAGCAAATTCAAAGCAATTCACCAAAGTGTAAAACATGTCTTTGAGAACTTTGAGGATATAGGAATATTAACAGAGAATCAAATCAAGGTCCATTTCACTTCATATCCTCTTTACTGCTGTCAGTGAGATGTTGAACATATATGATACTTCCTCTTAATGTTCCTAATATTTCCTTGTTATGAGACCTACAAATGTGCTTTTGGATATGTAGTAAACCTTAATGTATTTGCCTTCTGTATAGAGCCTAGTTTTTCTCAGCAAATTGTACAGTTCTGCCACTTGCTGAGAAAGTCACTCTGTTTTTACCTTCTTTTTRCTGAAAATGGTGAACAGCCAAACACACCTCCTCCATGTTGTTCTCTATGCAATCACCCTTAAGCAGCATTTTACACTGAAGGAGTTTCAACCTATTTCTCACATGGAAACTATTCCTCTCTTTCCTTATAAATCCTAAAACCTTGATTGTTTTGCCCTTTTTGAACACTGAGCTTTTGTGTTCCTGGAATTGTTTCAGTATTGTGCTGTGCCACTCTTCAGGAGWGGTAGTGATAGGACCTGTGAAAGATGGACTGTGTTATTTATTCTGTGTAACTCAACAACATCACATCTCATTGCCAGTTACTCAGGGTGCAATTAATTTGCTAAATTGTGGCTGTTTATCTCCATTGTAGTTGTATAAAATAACTGTTGCACCTGTGGGGGCTGGATGTGATAGGGATTTTAAGAAAGTGAATGTCCTGCAATGGCAGCTGATGTCAGCAATGTTTTTTAGTTCATAACTAGCAGTGGGTACAGTCCCATTAAGCAAGYTCATTTTCTCAAAAGACTTTTCCTATTATTCATTCCTAGTATTCCTAGCTTATATCACCCTGAATACCTTCATATCACTGGCAAAATTTCTTAACTCATAATTCATGCACTTCCCTTGTCTTTTAAAAGTAAACATTTAAAGAATAGTCTTGCTGGTTTTCTGTTCTTTCATTGAGATTTTTTTGTTTTGGTTGATGATTTTTTTTGTTCCATACTGATTTTTAAATCATTTTTGTACAAATTGGTGCTTCACAAAAAAATTTAAAATTTATAGAATTCGGTCAGCAACATAATTAAAATAGATATATACAAAGCAATCAGGAAATCAGATTTGCCAAAAATATTTTCATTGGAAATATTGCTCAAAACTCTAGAGTGCACTCTAAAGGCCAAAGGATATTGCTTATATCATTCTTTTGCAGTTATAATTAGATCTATAAAAGTTTACAGACACATAAATAGAAATAACTTTGGCAGCTTTTGTAACTAATATATAATTAAAAGAATAATAAAATTTTATGCTTCAGTGCATAATCTGATCTACTGAAAAGAGGGGAAAAATCTCTTTCTGCAGAACTAATCAAATAACAAAGCATTTATAGCTTCATTTGAAACAGCCAGCATTGACCATTGACTGAGAGAACAGGATGTGAAATGAATAAAGTAGTATTTCTAAAGCATTTTAAACCAGTTCTGGGAAGAGAAAGACATAAAAATAAACCTGAAGCTAAATAAAAAKAAACAATTAGCYCCAAAACTCCAACAAAAGCTYAACAAAATCCAATCAACYAACTAAACRAAGWCCCCCACAAAAMCCCCCCAACAAAAACAAGCATATAAAGAGGACTCATAATTTCTTTTGGAAGATTGAATGTGTCTMTGTAGTTGCCTTAATTACACACAGCAGATTGTGCAATATTTTGTCTTCATTGGTATCTGAACAGCAACACATTCTCAGATGTATCTAGAATGAAGCTCCATGCAAGGGGCAACTTTCCTTTTCACCTATASAATAATACAAAAGGTTTATCATGATGGTATTTTGAAACCAAGAAATCTACATGTTTAATTTTTTCTTTCTCCTTTCTGGTACATTATGCAATTACTTCCATATTTTTCAGAAAAATGGTGGAAATCCTGTGGAATATGTAGATTGGTTTAGGAGCTTGGTATAAAGCTACTACTTTTGAATATGAAGTAGTCATCAATGCAGGTTACTGGAATTCACCTTCTACATATATTGTCCACATGTTGTGATGAAAATTATCCTTTTATTGACTCTGAAGGAGAAAAATRTATAGCCCAGATTGTGGTGCTGTATTTTCTAATTCTGTTGAGCTTTCTCCAAGTTCCAAATCTKTGTAGTTGTAACCATTGTACTTTATCAATTTAACTGGAAATATTGCCCTTGTACCACCTTTYTCATTCCAGTTTCTTCTGATTCTTCTTATTCAGTATGGGTATTCACCACCTGAAGAGGGTAACTAAAAATTTCCTTTTAAGTTGTTCTACTAGCATGTTTTATAGAATAAATAGGTGTAGAAATACTCAAGCAACAGAGAAAGTATGCGCTATTTCTATTACTGAAAATACTAGTATGCCAGAGTGATAAGATATTAGTATGTCAGAGTGGAGGAGTTAAAAAGATCTCGTGCCTCCTTCTCTAATCAAAACCTGTTCTTTTTATTTCTATTGAGTGAATGCACATTCACATGCATCTAAGCAATTAAGACTGAATCTTTTGTTCTTTATAATATTGTTTTTAGCATTTCCCTGCTTAAAGTATATGCAGTGAACTCAGTATGAAGAGGCACTGAGTAACCCCCCTTGCCTTCAGGTCAGAATTTCTGGTAACCTTAAACAAAGTAAAGCACCATGTTAGGTGTGTCACAGATTGGTTATGCCATAAAAAATATTGACTGACTGATAAAAATCAATAYTTTTCTAATAACAAAGTACCAACARACAAAACARAGAAGATTCTTCAGTGCTCTGCCATGGACAATTATACTGAACAGCAATAGCCTACCTTGCTGTTTGTGKTTTTGGTTCTTTTTCATTCTGAGGTTGAATATTACTGGATCTGACTACTGGAAAAAAATTCTCTTGTGTTTGTGTGTGGGAATGGTCAAGATCAGAAATTAATTGAAGTTTTGGTTGTTGGAGGAGCTTTTTTCTGCTCTTTGTTGTGGCAGTAACTTAGTTAACAGTTTCTTCTAAAAGTCCCTTTTKCAAATGAATTCAAGCTGTTGTTTTTCTAACTTCCAGTTGTTCARAATGCAAATCAATATGTCAAAGTACTTGCAAGGTTTACAAAACCAAATGTTTGCACTCAATTCAAGAAAATAAAGCCTATTTCCTTCAAGAAAAAGCTGATATAGTATAACACTTTTAAAATCTTTATTTTCCTCAACACCTCAACATCTGAAAGTCTTTTAAAATTCTTTTAATTTCTAAAGCTTTGCTTTTGAAATGAGATGCATTTTTCACATTCCTTCACTGACAAGTCAGCATTACTACRCATCCTCAGCARTGATGAAAGCTCTTTTCTCTGTRYCCTTGGGTTATACTGGTGAGATACCAGAGGAAAGATGTTCTTGTTAACAAATTATTTTTTTAAGGACACATAGATTTCAGTCATAAAGTAATGTCAACTCTGAGCAAGAAGGATAATGCAGTAATTTTTACAGGGAAAAGCTCAGAGATCTAAATTATCCAGAGAGCCCCTATCCCTGGGATGTCACACTCTTAGTCTGCTGATTAATTACTCTGGCCTCTGTACCAGACTATGGTTCTACAGGAGCTSTAGCTTTGATTTAGAAGGAGGTATACTTCTAGCAATGTGAATGTTAATGAAATCTTCTGAAAATATTTTGAAGCAGCTCTAGATTTTTGCACCTATTGATGGGTTATTCCCATAATTGTAAACTATCTCATTCATTTGATTTGGTTTCAGTTTGGAAAACATTGARTCTGATACTGTTAAATATAATAAGTTTAGAAAGGTTAAAAACTTACTAAATTTAACAACTTTAAAATAATTAGAACATAATCTGGTCACCTCTGTAAAGGWTAATAAAAAWTTTATAAATACATTAATAGCAAAAGGAGTTGCAAGGAAAGCTCCATTCCTTATTGGATGAAGGGGGCAGGATGAGGAAAAGATGAAGAAAAAGGCTGAATACTTGAGGCCTACTTTGCCTCAGTTTTCAACARTAAGACCTCAMGAAAAAWWTATTTTCTCTCTTGATATTTTKCAGGTACATTCCTTTTTTTTCCAAATATATTTAACACCCTTATAAAATAACAAGATTAATCCTTCTCCTAAAAACATGTTTTAAAATATAAAACTGTTGATTTTGCTCAGGGTATATAAACAGGGGGATTATTAACTGGTGCAGCTGTTTTCCTCTGTCGTATAAATCCTCCACAATTCAAAGATTATTTATCTGAAGGACCCATATAAATATAAGATAAAAGATCTTTATCTGAAAGGGGCTGAAAGAGCCCCTAAGGGTCTACTGCAGCCTAGTGTGTCTAYTCAGTTATCACATAAGACAAAATGTCTACCTAATAATCCTCAAGAAACACAGATTGGAGGAAAAATTTATTGAACCTTGTTAAGGAGAAGTTCCTCTCAATTAAATCCCTCTCATACCCACAGGAATCTATATGATAGAGTGTTTGAACAATTACAATTGAGAAAAAGTGGGGAAGAAAGAAAGTGAGCTGTAAAAAATATTCCTTTTCATGTAGGTCCAGGGTTGTTTTCTGGGGGGAGGGAAGGTTGTTTGTTTGTTTGTTTGTTTGGAGGAGGTTTTTTTCCTACAGTTTTAAAGCCTTAGAAGTGTCATTTAAAGAGAAGCTATACTATGGAAGTACATCCAGAAGCAAGTCACGTTACAGACTCAGTTAGGCAGTGTAATATCATTCATTACACATGCTTGGAAAGATTCATTCATGCCAGGATTCAAGACGGATTTTTTTTGTTTTTCTCAGGAAACAAAGACTTCCACTTTTCAAC
>CADDXX010000750.1:276821-306970 GCA_902810485.1 Alauda arvensis
TTATTGCAATTATTGATCATTGAACTGTGAGGGAAAATATCCTAGTTTGCTGACAAAATAAATATTTTGCTAAATTCTTACTGCAATCACTTAAAAGAAAGGCAGGATTATAATAGCTAGCTCCTAAAATATATGTCACTTAAATTAGGCAGCAATTTTATRACAAGTTTCTGTCACCCTTTGGGATACAACACAGACGCCTGAAATTCTAAAGAAGATTGATAGGAGTTTCTGATGAACAGAACTCATTTATCAATACTTTTGCACCACTCTTTGACCTGGACCATTTTCAGAGATTGTGTCCTAATAAAAATCTCACTGATGCTTTTATGAACTTGTAGGTGTGAACTTCAAACATGTCCTTTTCTTCTGGTCAGAGATTACCCATTTYTCTTGTCTCCAGATTTCGAGATCTTTGCCTGATGTTCTTTACTTTTAAACCCAGCATTAGATTTTTATTCTTATTTTCTTATTTTTGATCAGTTTTTCCTCCTTTCTCTAAGCAAATCTTAAAAGCCAAATCATATACAATCTTTTGGAGGAGATCTGATGCATGTTTTTATGTGATAAGAAATCAGGAATTAAAAATTAATAATTTCCCTGGAATTCTTGCTGTATATTTCTATCATATTCCAATATGTATTTGTATTTAAAATTTATTTTAATAAGAATTGCGTTAGGAAGATTTTAACTTGGAAAGGTGAGCACTTGTTTTCTTTAGCTGATATCTAGAAATAAAGTAACTTGTTTTCACTTTACCCAAAACCTACAGCAAAGAGTTCTGACAATGTTTTTTTCACTTTGGAGGATTTATAATTTAGTGTCTGGTGGAAACAAATGCTATGGGATGGAGGTTGCCAAAATGAAAATTGCATAACCCATCTCTTATCCTCTTTTTACTAATAAATGAGCTTTTTGGACCTCTTCATAAAATCCAGCCTTATTTGATTGTCATTTAGGTCCTTTAAATTAATACCATGGTAATGGAAACAAGTTTTTATCACCATGGGATTTTCAGTATGAATTAAGTTAGATTCTCCCTCTACTTGTGCAGCTTTTAGACATGTACAGATTCTAATTTTGTCTGTTGAGCTCATATATTCATACTCCTATTTTTAAGCAAAATTATGCTTGTTAATTTATTTCTGGCACAGTAGAATGTACAAAAGTAAGTGGAGGGGTCCATTTCAGGATGCTGTGTTTCACTTCTTGATTACAGAATGTACTAAACTTGCTACATTTTATTCAGAGCCCTGCRGAAACTGATCTGAAATGAAAACATGAAACTTGGAAATTGATCCTGTGATCTGAGTCCTACAATCTTTAGGCTGTACAATGGCAGAATTATCCCTCAGGAATGGCAGGAAGACTGCACTAAAAGGACACCGTCAACCTGCTGAACTCATAAAAAAAATCCATTAAAAGGCAAACCTCTGTAGTTAAAACAGAAAAGTTTTTTCTTCCAAATTAGGGCTCCTAAAGTAGGCTCAACTTTGCAGCTAAAATAAAATGATTTAATCCAACACCACATGAAAGGAGAATGCCAGCAATTAAGTCAGACTAGAAAGCTTTGTTAGTGATGGAATGCCTGGCTGGAGCTTGCCCTCTGAGGCTTTACAAGGGAAACAGTCATTTATTTAGGCAATCACTTGACAAAATACAAAAGAAATAAACTGATAATGGATTGGTACTTCAGGGGAGCCAAAGGCTTTTAATAAAACTGCTCTGGACCACCCTCCTCCTCCTAAATATTAAGCTCTCTGAAACGTAACCTCCCAGTAACCTTGCTGGGATGCATGGCACTGTGATTCACCAGGACACCCTCATTCTTCTCTTTTCAGGCTCCTGCTCACATGGCCRCAGGCAGTGCCAGAATGGCAAGTGTTACAGACCAGAACAAAGCTGTGATTTTGAAGACAACTGTGGGGATAATACAGATGAGAGTGAATGTGGAACTTCCTGCACCTTTGAGAATGGCAGATGTGGCTGGCAAAATTCCCTGGCTGACAGTTTTAACTGGGTGCTCGGGGTCAGCTCGCCTCAGAGTCTYAGACCTCCCGGGGACCACACGCTTGGAAATAGAACTGGTACGTTGTGTGTTCACAAATAGGGTGTAATTGTCTTCATGAAATGTCTCWGACCTCCACGGGCAGCAGGGGAGTTCTAAAATCTCTAATCAGAGTGTCATTTGAAATGAACTGGATGTGTTACAATATAAAAATATTRATTACCCTTGTACAATAACTTTAATTTAGGAAAATTGAATCTCAGTTGTTTCTCACATGAGTCAGATGATAATTTGATACTTGTCTGGAGAGAGGCATTTGGTCTGGCTGCAATCTGCATGGGTGAGTTAGCTCAGCTCTGAGATCCACTGGGTCCCTCTCCTCCAGAGAYTGAGGCCATTTCCAGGAAGCTTATAGTTTCCTATAGTGACTATTCATACTTTAGACAATGCTCAATAAATAAATTTAACCAAACAGAGCTCCTTTGTTAGTGTATCTCCTGGTTTGTTTTGGCCAAAACACTCAGTTATCTGCTCTTTTTCTTGCTACAAGCTCTGTGCCCTCATACTTTGCTTTTGAAGGTCCTATARCTCAGAAAAAGATGTTACCAAAGGTGAGCTCAGAACTGACCTTAAACTGAAATATTCACAGCAGAGTTGCTCAAAGGCATGATAGAAGTTGTTGAATGATTGCACAAACTGCTGAAGGACAAAACCCAATAAACTTCAAAATATATAGGAAAAAATGCATTTGCATTGTTTAGTTTATATATTTATATATTTATATATTTATATATTTATATATTTATATATTTATAAAGTATTACCACAAATACACCACTTCATTTGTTAAATATATGCTTCACCTCAGGGAAAAAGCGAATTCCTTATCCCATAACACCATGGCAAATATCTACGGTCATATCTGAGCCAGAGGAGGGTCAAAGTTARAATGAGCCCATTTGTTTATGCACTATCTAGAGAAGGATTTTTTTTCCTAATTCATATACAAACATTAGTAGATGTGCARTTATAATTTTTGTGTTATTTATAATACATTTCTGTTTATGTGAAATACACATTCCTTATTTGTACAGAGGAAAAAAACAGATTTGAAGACTTGAAGGAATTTTTTATGCTTCTGATTAAATATAAAGATGGAAGACTCAAGAACCACATCAGTGTTGAAAAATATTAACTCTATACATTTATTTTTCAATTTCCTCTAACTAAATAATTTGTATTTTCATTAATATTCATACAGAATAAAAATGACCAAAGGTAATATGAACCATTAGGGATACCTAGTGATTTATAAATGAATAAATGGTTKTTCTCCTGTTTCACAAGTTTTTGTATAGTGTGACTTGCTATTTTGAAGATTACCTTTCAGGAGACTTCATCCTGAATTTATCATGATGTAGCTGTTGTGTGAGGTATTGTCAGAATTGCAACTACTGCAGTTCATCAGGGACACCCAATCAAAGTAGCCAGAAAACATGGAAGAGTTCACAGCCTTCTACACAAGTCTATCCAAACCTTAAGCTGCTACCACCAGTTTATTCCAGATATAAGAAGTGCACAAGCAATGGGAACTGGTCATTTTTTCCCCTTAACTGAGGTTGACTACTATGAGACCCATGAGGAAACTGTTCTTCATAATGTCCCTGCATTTACWTTGCTGAGTTTTGGAATCTAATCTGAAAATACAAGCCGTTTTTTTCAGTAATACATGATTTATTTTCAGGACATTTCCTATATCTTGAGGCCACCACAATAGGCCTAATAAATGAAAAAGCCCATGTGAAGAGTTCCATATGGAAAGAGTCAAGTCGGAATTGTGTGATGAGCTTCTGGTACTTCAAGTCATCAAAAGCCATGGGACATATTCAGGTTCTGATTAAGGTAATAAAAASCCCCTTTTCTTTTGAATATGTTGTACCTGTAGGGTGTATGTGCTCCCTCAGAGTGCTCCAGCACTGTGACTTTCTCTTGTTTAGCTGACAGACTGGAAGAGCTCCCACGCACCTCCTGGTTCTCTGCTGGGTTTTATTACTCCAGTCTCTTAAAAATGCTTTTAGCATTTCTCTTCCAAGMGAAGCTTCTCTGAAAAGCCAAAGAAAATTTTTTCAAATCCTTTTTTTTCCCCCTCTTCACATATAGTACCATTCTCTTTGATTTTCTCCATGTGAGGCTATTTTCATATTTTGCTGGCATCCCTRTTGGTATTTATCAGTATATAGCCCTAGTGTTGTGATGGGATCACACACACACACTAAATTAACAACATGTACAAAGTGAGAATAAAATGCAAAAGTATTACTGCATTAAATAATTTATTTTTTATATAAATGGGTACAGAGTACACAATCAATTTTATTYAGAAATATTTTTCTTCACTAAATGTGAGATGACCAAAAAATTATTTAAAATAGTATCTAGCGATTAATTTGCAAGTGAAAACTGAGACATTTGTAAAAAATTGGCTGTTCACTTGTTTTTCATTGAAAAGGATTAACTGCTTGTAAAAAATTTTTTTAATCACAAAATGGTTCAGTGGAGAAATTAATTCTTATGTAGATATTAATAATCAAAGCTGTTCAGACACAATGGCCAAATATACCACTTCTAGAAATACTAGAAACCTTTSCAACAGAAAGTGTGTTTGTGCTTACTTGTACCTGTGCATCCCTTGTGTTTAYTCCAGTATAAATCATGGTGCAATTTATTTACCACTTGTCTGTTAACTCCCTTTCCTATGATAGCTCTAATAAKGTCTTGGTGAACTGCATTAAAGTTTCTGGGTTTTTTCCAATGCATATGTTGGCTGACTTAAATGGTAAATTATATTTTTTTCCTTGAAAACAAATTACTAAAAATTATTTTGCCAATATTCCAGATAATCTRAAAATAATTTTAAAGCCTGAAAGATAAAAGAACTCAATAGACTTCAGTATGTAGAGATACAACCTAGGATATRTCTGCCAGAAATATAAAAACAATGAACCCTTCAACAGGCATCAGGATTTTTTTTCATTAATTAGTCCAAACAGCTACAAGTATCAACAGACAACTCATCAAGCAACTGTATAGGTTTTGAGATGGTTTTTTACAGCTCTTGGTCCCAGAAAGGCTCAAATTTGTAAAGGAGGCAAGTAGATTAAAGAAAAATAATTGTTGTTTGAGAATAGCATTCAGTTGTTATTATATTATAAAATGATCCTACTGCATTAAATAAATTACATTGCACAAAATGAATGCAAAAATAAATATTTATCTTAACTCAAAGGTCAGATTATRTTCTCATTTCATTACTGCACTTTGTAACTTGTAGTAACCAAATATTGTAATTATAAGCATTTTAGGATTGCTTAATTTTAGTTATAAGCTAACTTGTAAACTAACTTTGATGGGGAATAATGACTAGCAGCATGAGGCATGTGTGAGTGATTTGCAGCTAGTGTTTGTGTCTCTGATGATTSTGACCAGTAATTATTTTTCCACCCCCAGAATGGACAAAGTGGTTTAATTTTTTTTTCTATATTAACCTGAGCAGAGGTTTACTAGATGGCTATCCCTATTATAACAGCCTGTAAAGATTATTTTCTGCTGCACTAAGATTCAAATATCTGACCTTTATGGAATTTTCTACATGACAGTCAATTTTTTTTCTAGGTTTTGTGAATATTCTTTATGTTTTCTCTTTGTTTTATTCTTATTCCCTAGGACATTGCCCTCTTCTTCTTTTCACCCTATTTTATTATCCTAATAAACTTTCAAGGCATTATTTTTATTTTAAGTCCCTTGCTCCTGGGAGTTTAAAGATATTTTTAAAGGCAGTGTGAATAGAAGATGTTTGAGTCATGACTTGTTCAGTCTTTTTTTATTTTAATGAAAGCAAAAAATAGTTCCTGGAGATAGGAAAAATTATTCTCGTTGTTGTACCTGGGATTTTTTGCAGATCAACTTAACTTCCCCTGTCATGCTGCTTATAAAGACCCATAAGTCCATATTTTAATTGGAGTTTCTATTTAGCAGTGTCAGTAAGAATAAAATCCAATTAAACAACACACAGCCATTGGATGTCATATTGAAGCTTCTCCTGCTGGTTCAATCTGCCATACCTAGATAYTTCCATCCAGACTGAGTATCCTTTGATTTAAAGTAATGTCAGTGAAATCACATCTCTAGGTAGTGAYTCGTTGAAAATAAAAGACAAGGAGATGATCTGGGAAGATAAYTACCATGTCAAGTGTAAAAACTTAGCAAACTGTCTCTGGCTGAAGTCATTCCATCCCTTGAAAGTTTAACTGAGAGTGAAGACTGTATATATAATGGAAGAGCAATGAACAATAAGATGAGGAAATGTTCTATAGAGGCAGAATGAGGAAAAATTCTCTCCTTTCAGAATTATCACAGTGGAACAAAAATGGTAATCAAAGGTAAAAAGTCATTTTAGAAAATTCATAGTGCATGGGATGCATAAGAGCCTTTTCTTAATAGATGCATTGTTTGTCCACTTTCAGGAAGTCTAAGAATATTATCTATCATACTACTAAAGTGGTGTCTCAGATTATGAGATAARCAACAATGAGAAATAAAACTAAAAGGTCATAAAAGGGTATTATAGGCAAGCATGAATTTATTTTGTTGAAATTCGCAGCTGGAGAAAATCAATACATTTTCCTAATGGATTTTTTCTGAAGTTACTGYTGTTTTGATTTTTTTCTCTTGAAATTGTACTACATATTTTTTGAAGAAAACCGTCTGCATATGGATTAATAATAATCCAGTGAAAGTGATACTCTGTTGAACCATCTGCAAACATATATTATTCTTCAAATTGAACCCCTCAACATTTATGTAAACAACAGATATTGACAGTGCAGCTATTTTATGAAGACTGAAATATTCAACTCACCACCCATCTAAATTCAAATTACAAAGYTTTTGATAGCAGTGCAAAAGCAAACAGAATATTCCCCAAAGAGATCTGGATATAACCAATCCAAGTTTTTTCCAGTGAGATTTTGAGACATTCCAGTCTTGACTGTGACACTTGTAAGAGAATACCATCCATTGTAGGAGATATTTCAAAGATCAAGTGCAGTATGTTCACTGTGACTGTTTTAGTGCTGGGGCACTTCACCAGCATTCAGTTTTTTTATGAGTCAGAAGAAACTGTGTATTTTTACACATGCTTATAGAGAGRCAAGCAAGAATTATTAGGTGAAAGGGATAATTCATTTCATTATTCTGCTGATCTAAAATAAACTTTCTACTGCCGCTTGAGCTGTCTCAGTCATTGAAAAGAAAAGAAAAAAGTCTTAGGTATCACAGAAGGAAATCAGCAAAAAAGGATAAAATCATTTGTTGAAAGTAATTTTTCTGGTATCAATGCTAATTGCTTTTGCATAGAGACATTTATGTCAGAGTCAGGGACACCCCTTTGGGTGCCCTGGGTGACTCGAGGCCCTCACAAGAAGTCCGAGGGTCTTGGAACAAAGCCAAAAATACCAGTGCCTTTGATCTAAGTCCCTGGAAAAAGCTGCCTACATTAAAAGAAGAGATGCAAACCACCAGAGTGTAATTAGAATAATAATTAATGTATCACAGGGTGAAAAGTAGAATTTTTAGATTTTTAATATAGAGGTAAAGAGGACAACGATGGAGGAATTTGGGAGTGTCTGTGCTCTTTTCCTGTTTCTTCTTGTCCCCCATCTTCTGGTGTGGTGATGGCCTTTTTGGATTGGGCTGTAGTGGAGTTTCACTGTCTAATATAGGTCGTAAGCATTGGTGATTAAAAGAAAACATTGTTCACATAGTTATTAGTATAAAAGGTAACATGCACTTGTGGGAGGGACAGGTCTGGCTTGTAGAGATAACAGAGGAATAAACAATCTTCAAAGACAGAGACASAGACTACAGCTCTCCTTCTTAATGTGGGGGCTGGGAAAAGGSACCTTTTTTCCTTACTCTCAAGACTCCAAAAGTCATTTAAACCTGAGACAATTTAAAAAGATAATTTAAGATCTAGCACAGTTAGGGGAAGATTCCTTCAAAGACTTGAAACAAGCTTCCAAAAATGCAAAAATTCATCTCCAATATACAGATGAGTAAGGAAGGTGAAACCTGTCATTATTAACTCCCTCTGCTGCCTGTGACAAGGCCAATACACACAGCATCTCATTAGGTAGTTCCAGTAGACCTTACCCAGGCATTTAATTAATTCCATCCAGTTACAAATGAGCAAAGACATAAGGATATTCAGGCAAACAAGTCCTGATCAGCCCATGGCAAGTGAAGCAGGGCCCCATTTCTATTGTGGCAGCAGCAGCCTGACCTGGCCAGGGCAGCAGGCAGCTGGAGCCAGCATCCAGCCTCCTCCAGCCGCCCAGGGCTGCTGCAGCACAGACCCTTTCACCTGACTGCTACTTCTCAGCAAAGGCTGGGAGCCACCACAGTTGTTCCCTTGGTATTGCTATCGCTTTTTCCAGCCTGATGTAGAGAGGAGAGTGTTGGACATGTAGAAATGTGTGGCTTAGCAGGTGCCACAGCTAGGGTATGGATGACTCACAGTGGATTTTCTAATGCTCTGGTTAGCTTTAATGGAGTTAAATTTTAGTATCCCGGGCTGTGGGCATAAAAATCTGCAGCAGAAGTTCTGCAGATGCCAGCTGATATACTCTGGATATTTGTATTTGTAGGATCAAGTAGCTTAAAGTGACATTTTCACAAATCAATATAATTGACCCTACTTCTATAGGAAGTCACTCAAGAATAAGGCTTAAGGAAACTGCTTATTCTACCTCAGAGCATAAAATAGAATGTGTATTTCTACATTGATTCTTCTCACTTGACTGCATGAAAAAACAATCAACCCCTCACATTAATGTAGAAATTACAGATTGCATTTGGTTCAGGTARCCTCAATGCAGATTATCTGACCTCCATGAAACTGGAGGGAAAAAAAGTTTTCAAATATTTGCCTGAATGCCTTACTTAAGACTTTACTGAACTTCCAAAAAATTGTAGACTATCTGTAGATTTAATAAGCATAGACCTAAGGTTTATTTTGGAGATAAAATTAGCTTTAAAACTAATAGCAAACAGTAAATTTTCCTAGCATTTAATTCCACATAGAAGCACAGTGGTAATGGCCTTTATTTAATGAGTATCTACAACTCTCAAAGGACAGTTTTAAACTATTTACTCCCATTACTGACCTGTGAACTGTTATTAGAACTTGTATTTAAAGTCAAAATAAAGTCATCTGACTAATGAGTGAGAGTAAGAGAATATTAATCCCAAGAAATCTGAAGGAAATCAGTGGAGATACTGTGAAATACAGTATTACTTGTCAAGAGTAAAACTTTCATGGCATTTTTACTTCCCAGGGCAAGAAAATTTTTAATTTATATTTCCTGAATCTCAAACAGCACTTTTAATTTTATTAGACCTTGTTTCAAACAGTGTTGTTTTAGGCCTGATTTTGACACAATGATGTAAACACATTTCCAAGCAAATGGAGAATGAGAGATTCTTATTAAATAGAAATAAGTCAGTTTTCATTGAAAGCATAATTTTTCAAAAAGAGTTTACATAGATAATACAAACAAATATGCACAASTGTAGATAAATGCAGATTTAACCATTCAGTGTGTTTTATTTTCCCAGATGAGTACATTAGGAAGTTATTTCAATCTTGTTATTGTCAGTTACTGGAAGAATATAATTCATTGTATTCATATGCTGCAACCAGATGTAAGCATTCATTCCAAAAAGTACATGAGAGAGAATAATATATTTGAACATCCTTTGAAAGAAAAAAGTATTTAAAAGAGTTAAAGAATCAGCCTTGTATTTTGTCATCTTTCTTGTGAAGACAAGACATTTATCAGAGGATTTGTAACCTACAATCATTGTTTCTCTAGAAACACATGTAAGGGAAATTGTTCATGTGTGAATTATTAGGATTTTTTTATTTCAGTTCTTTGAGAACTTGGCTTTTTCCTCACTTAGGAGGTGAGGGYRATGAGAGGTGTAGGATTAGTGTGAYTAGGGCATGYCTGYMATGCAGGGCAGTGTCTGGTTATAAAACCAGGCAGTCTGRTAGATTTAGACAGTGATGAACACAGAGTCACTGAAGCAACTCAGCAATATCCTGCAACATCCCACCTGGAGTCACTAGCCATGTGTCTCAGAGCTAGTACCATTCTCCTAATTTCTACCCCAGCCTGGCACCAAACAGCACAATGAGCAAACAAATACACTTCCAGTCTCCATCAGACTGTACAGATCCCTAGTGTTGTTTCACTGAACCCATTCCTCAAGCCAGAGATTTCTGGGAGTGATTCACTTTATTGATTTGTCGTCTTATAACCTCATATAGTGCTATCACATTGTTGCTTTTTAGCTATGAGACTTTGAAGTGACTCTGGGATWTTTGCTGGTCAGACATATTTTGCTCTTTTCTAACACTTTTCAGGTCACATATGCAGCAGTGAAAGTTGTGACTTAAATGGATCTCAGGGCTGAGTTCTCTAAAGGATCATAAAGCTGCTGTTTAATGATTTTTACTGCAGCAATAGATATCAGAATCAGATTTTTTATAATAACTGTGAAACAGCCATAGGACTTATTCTGAGCAATAGTTTGTGAGGTATAGCCTTGGGCTTTGAGCATTTTCTACACCTCTTTTTTTAAAGAATTCAGAAATTTAATTAGCCTTTTTTTGAGATAATAAATAATGCAAGATATAACCTTSTGCCTGTTGATACCTTTTATGAAGCTTAAAGCACTGATCAGATCTAAAATCCCAAGACAGAATCTAAATTTCCTAATCAACAAATCCACTTGGAAAAACTCCCCAAACTTCTAAGAAATGTTCTAGGAAAACAACTGAACATTTCTAAGAGTTCCATTTGACCTCAGAAAAGGTGGAAGATATTTCTTCTTTCCTTTTTTCTTTCTCATCCCTTTTTACACCCTGAAGCCCCTTGGTCTTCCACTGAGAAAAGTGTCTTTTTTTTTTTTCAAATAAGTACTGAAGTGAGCAGATGTTATACTGTGAAGCTTCATCAAGATCAGGTATAACAYTAGGGCTCATGGTGCAGAACATAAATCTATTACAGGTTTTGTATTCCTTTAATGCAACTTTTATTTTTAATGCACAGAWCAGTTTTAGTGTTGTGAAGATCAAGATAGTCCTTGATCTTTGGCAGGCTTGCAGTGTCAAGTTGTAGTGTGCTTAAAATTACTTTGATTAATCAATAAGGGTTCTTAACATAAGAGTCTGATTTTTATCCTTGCAGATTTTTTTTCAGTTTCTGACCTTCAGCTTTGAATCCTCATTAGCTTCAGCAAGAAAAAACCAACAAAAGAAAACACCCACCAAAATCAAAAACCCAAACCAGAAACAAACAAAATGAACAAACAAACAAACAACCCCCAAAATAACAAAAAAACAAACAAAAACCTGAAAACCACCCTGAACCAGCTGTGTTTCTGTATTTGCCATAATTAATCTCACAAAGATGGGAGGATCTGATTCTGGTAATTTCCTGTGAGAGTCAGACAAGGAATTTTTTAGTACACATGTGTATGTAATAATCTCTAAGTGTATTTGTTTGCAGGTTGTCCCCATTGCATTAGGTAGAATGTCTCTTCATTGCATGCACTAAAATCCAGGAGCATTGTAGAGAGCAGGCATTATTTGTAGCAGAGAATAATAGCGTCAATGTAGTGGGAGTCTGAGAGACACCAGTTTCTTCCCACTGTCTCACAGTGCAAGCAAAACCTTCCATAACTCAGTAACTTCATGGTGCTTGCAGGTGAAAGGGTCATTGCAGCTCAGGGATCGATTTCCTGCCCACTCCTGGAAACCCCATAGTCCCTTTATAGCATCCTTGTGGGCTCAAACTCTTCCAATAGGTCTTTCCCTTCAGTCATACACCTCAGGTTTCCTGCTTCCCTCAGCACTTCCCMATGTTCCTCATCCTTCTGTAACTTGTTTCTGCAAGGTTTGCCAGGCCATGTCTGCAAAATTAAAAGAGATAAGGGAGCYCAAATAAGGAATTTTAAACTACTTTTTAAACTGAAGAAACCATGTTAACATTTTTTTTTCTGTTTAAATTAATGAAGACATGAGAGATGTCACTAAAATACTACTAAAATCAGGAGTTACAGACCATTTGCATTAAGTCTGGAATGTGTGGTCTGCAGAGTGTATTTGATTTTGCCTTCAGCAGGAACACTAAAAGAAGAAGATGAACACTAAAAAATGCATTTCTTATCTCCCTTATACCAGGTTAGTAGAGGGCCTTAATCTATCTGTGATCCTRATTTTTCTTTAGCTCCAATTGTTTAGATGATATGGAAAGTTGGTGGGTTTGTTCCTTTGGTTGTTTTTTAATAAATTAGTCTTTATTATAAGTGTGGATCTTATGGAAATAAAAAGTAAGGAGAATTGTTTAACATTTAGCTGTAATGTTGGGCTGTAATGTGAACCAGGAATAACCAGGTGCAATCAAAATATCAGCATTTTCTTAGCAGAATTGGGGTCTTGTTTTCTAAGGAGAGTGAGCATACCACAAAACCCCACAAACAAAAAAAAGACTAAAACCTTTGAGACTGTATCTCTCAAAACAAGATGTGGATGTTTTTCAGATTTTCACAMTAAATGAAAAAGACAAGCCCAACTTTCTTGCTTAATTATCAAATTCACACAAGAGAAAAAACATTCCTATAATGGAAAGCATTCCCGTTTGTTGGATAGCAGTCATTGAATAAAAATACAGTGATATACTTAAACTTGTTTTAATTCTAACACTTAGAATAAGAAAACAGAGGTGTGGTGAACAAAAAAGTGCAAGWAACCTATTTTTATTTCCTTTCAAAATCATCTCTTTTCTCTAAACCATTAGATGTCAYCACACCTTTYTTAATTTAATGATAGGAYAAGGTTTTATACCATGGGTGYTGTTTTATTATTAATAAKTTAAATTATTATTTGGCATCCAATTTTATGGATGTCAATTTCTCTTTCACTGAAACWTGAGAAGAGACAGAGGTTGTGGAAAGGTYAYATGAAACCWCAGTGGAAAATCAGGCTAATGCAATTGTATAACTTTTATTTTATGTACTTAACTTCTTGGTTTATTGGAAACTGTGTTTTGTTGTTTGAAATTACAGTGGAGCAGGCACTCAATCTACATTTGGCTGAGTCAATAAATCAAGGCACAAATGTGAAGCATCTTTCAGCTATTAAACAGTTTGCTTACCCTTGTTTTCTGTACATTTATACCATATCATTTAGGCATCTGAATAAAGTGCTTCTTCTTTGAAGTGACAGAATGATAAAGCTACTCTGCCATTCATGCCATTAAAATCTTCAGCCTATATTTAGATGTTATTTGGTCTTCCACTCAGCATCTCACTGTTGCCTTCACGCTTTCCACTGAGTAGCACAATAGTATATTACTGTTTTCCAGTCTAATTTAGTTTGATCTGCATGGAAGAAAAACTTCTTTAAATAAGAATTTCCAATGTGATCCAGAAGAGCTACTGTTTAAATTTTGATACATGAGGCATCTAATTCATTTCATTGATGAGCGAACACTAGAAGACTCTTGTTATTTATGACATGGAAATATCATTAGTCATGAAGGATTCTGCAGTGCACAACATTATTCTGAGCATTTTGACAGTGTGATTCAGCTCAGAATTGTGCTCAATGGGAGTTCAGGAGTATGTTATCAAAAACTTTATTAGCAGTCAAAAATTATTTAAGGTGATTTCTATCTCTTTAACACTTTATAGACCACCTCTGATGTTCAAGAGTTACTAAAAGAATGAGAGTTCTGCTTTTTTCTTTTCCCAGTCTAGCTGTTTYAGGAGCAAGTGGGCTATAGAAAGGATTTGAGAACTGATGAAAATCTTCCCTTGACTCACTAGCTGCACATTAATTAATTTTTGACTTTTTTTTTACTTAAAAGTATAGTCTGCTAAAGTCAGCATCTCTGCAATTTAATCTCTATAAAAATTGCAGTCCCCTTCTCCCAAGTTGTACCAAAATCTGTTGTGCAGAGCAATGAGGTTTTTATTCAGGTTAGAGCTGAGATCTTTTGACAATAGTGGTGCAGTAAGATTCTTTCAAAGAGACCACCTGTCTAGAAAAGAGCAATGTTAAAGAGTTTGATAAGAGATTTTTCACTGTATTTTGTTAAAGTCCTGAAATAGTTTTATAAATAATATCCACAGAAAATGTGGTCATATGAGAAAGAAAGTTAGAGACGACCATGGGACAGCACCACAGTAGGAACATGATGATAAAATGATAATAAAATACTCGAAAGCATATAATTTAGTTTTCTGAGTATAGCAATCTAACTTACAGATGCTATTGAGAGGCTGCCATTGCTATGGAAATGTCTTAAAAATCATCTTGAAATATCCCTGTTCAAGCTGACATGATGAGATTAAATTTCTACTATAGAAGTAGTGGGAAAAGTGCATTCTTCCACAAATCCCTTAGATTATTTTTGGTTGYTTTGTCATTTAGTGACTATATGTTTCTTTGATTTGCCTTTTTTAATGTTGCAATATTTCCTCAGTTCACACTCAAAGGTTTATACTCTTTTKATAATTAGCTCTGTGCTTATTTGCTGTGGGGAATAAATCCATTTAGAAAATGCAGACAAAACTTCTGCACTGTCTGCAAGATCTAAGGAAAAAGTGAAGAAGTGGAACCAGAGAATTGAGGTTATCACAGCTACTGAAACCATAAACCAGAAGTGGGTAATGTAATAGTTGCTGCACTGGGGAAAAAACAATGGAAGGATCTCTGAGGGATTTTAATTGAAAACAATTACTGGAARAGAAAAAAGTGGCACTGAATTTCCTGTTCTACCTTAGTTTTATTTTTATTTGTTKGACTGGTTGAAAGGTATTCCAAATTCTCTTGTTCATATTGAAATGTGGCTGACATGTGTTCCCTAGTTTGTTTTTTGATCAGTCATTTTACCTTTCTCTGGAAAATTACTTCTGTTACCACAGGAAAGACAACTTAGAAAGAGCTCTCTCTACTTTCTCCAGCAGGGAGATTTTTTTTTTTTCCTAAGAAATATGTTAAGGTCACAGGACTTATTGTTAAAATGCAATTTGTCCCAGTCTGGGATTCCTATTACTTAAAGTCACAGATGCCCCCAGAGCAGCCACTGCTGCAGTCACTTTAGCCTCTCCTTGTCCATGGTGGGTTCTTACCCCCATGTCAAAGGAAATCTTAAGTATGATTTGTSTCATTGTAGAGAGAGCATCTATAAGAGGAAAGGTGCCTGATACTTTCCCTACAGCTCCCTGTAGTCTTGTAACTGTACAGAGTGCCTTTCAGTAAGCAGTATTAGGTACCATCAGGAGTGTCTCTGGACAAATATTTGAATTTAGAATATTTCAGCAAACGTTGTCACATACTTATGTAAATTTTTAGTGTCTAATTTTTAGTGCTGGCAATGCAAACATCTCGTGAATCCTTCTGCAAATTTTTGTCTTGCACATCCCTACCACCCTATGTATATTTATATATTTAGAACTTCATGTGTCCTTCAACATACTAGGTGGTGRCCATTGGATAGAGAAATGTTTTATTATGGGAATATCTTTCAGTTGGAAGAGCCCTCAATTTGTGGAGAATATATTTCATGACTGCAGAATAAAAACTTAAATCAAATATTTGATTGGCATTCTCTAAGGAATAAATAGCCATATCCATTAGGTATTACAGAGACAGGACTTAAACATTTCTATTGAAGATGTCTCATTTGTCCAGGATCAATTCAGTGAAGCTTAAAATACTTAATTGAGCTTTGACTATATAAAGAACTTACTATTTTTTCAGTCTCAGTGTTTTGAGTCCCCTGAGGCTGTCCAGTTCATCTATTATCCCAGAGGAATTGTTCTACATTCCTACAAGGCCAAAAGCTACAATTGAATTGAAAAGAATATTCCAAAAGAATACCAATAGGGTGTATAGTAGATGTCACAGAGAAAGAAATASAGTTATATCCCAGAGAACATCCCACTGCATCAAAGCAGAAATGACACCTGACTGACATTAATCACTCTCTCATACATCTGAAAAAGCATATGATGCCCTTTGATGATTAATAGGGAATATTCATGTCAATCCTGTCCCACTTTGAMGAAGTGACAGATTAAATAGTTATTGAAACCTTAGAAGTTTTAATGACAGTGTACAAGAATTAAGAATTACTATTGCCAGTCCTAAGAATTATCACTAATCTTTTAATTATATTGTCCTGTATGAAAGAGCCTTGCTTTTCCTAAATATGTTTTGGTTACATCAGAGATATGTACTTCTTTTTCCTTTATTTTATCAAATTTTATTTTGTTTTTCTCTTACCAGAATTCCTGTAAAGATATGTTTTCCTACCTCTTCCACTCATTATTATACAGAGAATCAAAACGTTATTAGAGGTGAATTGCCAAATTGAAATATTGACTAAAACAAACAAAGTCTCTGGAAGATTGCAGATGCTTTGTTCATTGAATTGGATTTGTCTTGGGGTTTTTATTTTACAAGGCAGCTAAAGTGATAATTCTTTAATTCTTCATGCATAAATCTTCACATTTTGAAGAACTGAGAGGACACAGGCTGATTCCATGATTCCCACTTTGTGGAATTGATCTTGTAAACACTGTGACACTGTGGATAGAATGCTTCTGACCTTAGCAAGTATCTGCCAGAGTGTCAGAGGAGAAAAGYTGTCCTGCCAGCACAGCTTCTGCCTGCTCACTGTGTCACTCAAATGGTATTTGGATCCATAACACGTAAAAGGAAAGGTCCTTCACTATCATTTCTTTCCAAAAGGCATCCTGGACAAACCCTCACTGGCAGTGTCTGGTGTGATCTGCAGACCTGAGGTGTGAGTTTTACCCATGTCCCAGTTCCACTGTGGCTGTTAGAACACACAGACTTCCCAAGACACTCAGGGGCTGTGCCATCCTCCTTCCTGCTGGGTGCTCTGAGGCCTAGACATCACAGATGTCACCACTGGKTACTTGGGAAACAAGTTTGTATTCCTTCTCTCAGTCCATGTGCAGACTGATAAAGGAAAATATTATTAGGGAAAAAAAAATAAAAGGAGAAGGAGAGTTAAAGACCCATAAAAAGCATTGAAATTTAATAAGTTGTTTTGCCTCCCATCTTTCAGTTTGGTATTCAAAGTATTCCCTCTAGGAAGAAAAGCACAACAGATTTGAGATTGCCTCATATCTGCAAACAACTTTTTATGATCTTGATTCATAAAATGTTCTGTTACATCTATTACTCTATATGCTCTGCATTTTTTTAGGTCATGCATAGAAGTAAGGGGGTTACTTTTATTTTTTAGGCTATGGGATCTGTCATTACACAGCATTTAGCACACTGTCCTTGTCTGGCACTATGGAGGGCTGTAACAGTTGTCCAGAATTTTAGAATTTTTGTAAGTGGTTATTTCTTTTTAAAGTTTTGCTTCAAGTCTGAGGCGGGAACATTCCAAAAAGATCTGTAAAATGTGATTAAGAAAAAGGTGCAACAAGTTTTTAAACAAAACAGAACTAAGTTGCTTGAAATGCTAATAGTCTTATGAAGTGGCTTTGATGTTTATTGTTACTTAGCCTTAGCAACAGAAWGGAAGGAAAAAAGTTTAATCCAAGCAATCAAAATTGTATCCCTTAAGTTACCTAAAGCCCAAAATCAAACCAAGGTAGATTATGACAGGAAATGAAGAAATATATGCATTAGAGGAAAAAGAAGGGTTGGGAGGGCAAGGAAATGAGGAAAGGATGAMGTAGTACAAAGTACCCAATGAATCCTCTTTTACAGTGAGTTGTTTTATTTCTCTCTTCTAATTGGTAAGGATAACATACGAAATTCATTTTTTAAGAGCCTAAGCACAGAAAGGTATATTTGATGGAAATACTATCATGGGAATGTAAAGGGATACAAATATAAGAAAAGTTTGCTTTTATAAACAAAAGCTGGCTATAATGATCTCTATTAGATTTAAKAGTTGTGACACAATAAACAAAACTTATAAAGAAGTGAAATACATAGAATAATTTAAAGAAAACATTATTCTTGCCTTTCCATTATAGATTTCCAAAATAAGTGGGCCTAAAGTGTAACTTCATCTTTTTTAACAAGCAATTCAATTGTCATTCCTTGCAATGTGTACTGCTTGAAACAAACTGCTGTCTCTAGGTGAGTTAGCAATCACTTTTTATCAAAGCATCTTTCAAACTGACTTTTCTCAACCCAGCACTTAGAGCAATTAAAATAGGAGAGTCATACTATTTCAGAATTTTACTTCTAGAAAGTATTGGCACCTATGGCAGGGTGAGGTGTTGATGCCTTTTTATCCTCTGGAGGAATTCACATAGATTCCAGAATTCCGAATAAAACTGGTGCATTTTTAAAAAAGGTGCACTTTTATTATCTAGCTTTTTTCATTGGAATGAATGAGGGGTATTTTTGTTGAAGTGCATAATCCTTTATTATAGTGATGTTAATTTAGGAAATGAAAATTGGGGAAAAGGTATTTCAGGGAATGAAAATCATATTAAAAGTTTACACAAAGGAGGAAATTAAAGGGGTCTCTGGATGGGTTTTGTCATTARCTCATTATGAAAACCTACTGAGACTAATATACACAGACTGCAATAAAAGGCTTGAAAGCTGAAATATCTCTGTTTCATCTTGCTGTTTTCCTTTTTCCTATGATGCATTGTGAAAATTCAAATTTTTGTGTAATTTTTTTTACTTTGTCCTTAAAAGTGAAGCCAAATTTTCATGCATGCTGATGCACATAGGTAGTACATATGTCGCCTGGATAAAATAATTTCTCCAACATATCATTTGATAAGCTTTATATTTCCTTTTTAAGTGTTTTTTCTTGAAGATGGAGACATATTAAATAGCATGCCTCATTCCTTCATATAACACTGAAAATTTYGAGATTTTTAATGCATATTTTCATTGCTGAGAGTCATGAATTTTCATTGAAGTCACTGGAGCTTGAGTAAGCTCGCTCATCAATACCATATTCCTAAAGTAAAAATCATCCTGTTGCATACTTGTCCCTAATTTGTTCCTGCCTTTTGGAAGCATTAGTCTGTAGACCCTTGAAGTTCTTTTGTCTGCTTTATTTGATGCTATTTCTTCGTTTCTGCTACCTCAATTTGCTGAAAAATTCAGAATCCCAGAGTGCATCCTGCACCATCCTTCAGTTTAGTGATGGAAGATAAATTTTGAGTTTAAAATCCCTTCCTACATTGAAATTGTTTYTATTTGTCTCAGAGCTATTCTAGGGAGACTTAATAAATTTGGAATTATATGTTTAATGCAGAGCTCCAACATTCAGATAATTAGYAGCAATTTTCTAAATCTAACAGTAATGCTAATCACGAGAATTATTTAATAGGAACAACAAATTTTCAAAGCATTAGCTAAGGGCAGAGTAATAAATAACTACTGCTGTGCCCAGATTTTCCTACATTATTAACAACATGTACAAATGTTTTGTTTGGTTTGTTTGCATGCACTTACCAACCTTTCCCATCAAATGCCAAGTGTGCCTTACCCTAAAGGAAAGCAGCTGAGCTGTTTTAACCAGTGCTGTGAYAAAGCAGCACTGAGCTGTTTGCACTGAATTGCTGTCAGGTGGTGATGGGCAGCTGTGCCAGAGCACACACGAGCTCCCTCRTAACCCACACCTCCATGGCCTTATTGGCTGCTCATTGTTCTTCAAGTCACTGTGAAGGAAAGATGGAAGAGACAAAAGAAGAAACAAAGAAAATAGGGAAGAGGATCAGAAAGAATATGTTAGCTTAAATTTTAAGTCTTGCATAAACAAATCTCGACTTCAGTTTTTTGACTCATTTAAATATGYTTGATAATTTGAAACTTCTGACCACTTAGCTCATGTAAAGCTTTTGTTTGAATGAAATATAAGATCAAAATCTTTACAGTTAATTTACTGCTTTCAAGTAAAATAGTGTTTTAGGAATTTTTAAGAGAAAACCAGTGGGAAATGAAAAAAATAGAATCTCTCATACTTTGGATATAACATCAGATGAAGGAGACACAATAATATTTTTAAGAGATTTTGCTACACAGCATCAGTCTTCAGTTTTATTGTATTTTAATGCACTTTTGTTTCAAGGTACTTACAAGAGACTTAAGGAAGTAAGATCTTTAAATTAAGTGTTCTGTGTACTGCAGYGCAGAGGTAGCATCAGCCCAAATCTCTAAGGAAGGTGCTCAGAACCTTCTCCAAATAGGAATCCCTCTCAACCAATGAAGCTGAAATTAGTAGATAGATGATTTTAGAAGTGTCAGCAAAGATATTAATTGTTCTGTGACTTGGAAAAATACAAATTCATGGACAAGGTCTTTAAATTATGGACAAATAAGGAAAAGCTGTGGCTTTTCTTCCTACTGCCTCCTGTTTCTTTGATKTGCATGTAAAGCTCAGGACTGCGCTCCTCTCCTTGCTGAGAAWAGGAGAAAGCATGGAAGGAACACAGCTCATCATGGAATCAATTTTTAAACTACCTGGTCAGCCATGAAAAGACTTTAATAATCATACTACACCAAGAAAAATAAAACTTCATTAAAACCAGGTTTATTAGYTAACTTCATTTGCACACCATTAAAATAGATTTCATTCTAAAGCAAGAATAAATGCCTGAAAAGTAAACTGCTCTCCTGAAATACTCTTGTGAAACAGAGGGATAACTAGAGAAAAGGACAGAGACAGTTAAAGTCACATTATGCTCATTCTAYACTATTTTTCTGTGCTTTGCATAAAATATATAATGTTTAAAAGATTCTGGATCATCAAAACTTTTCAGGAAGATACAGTTTTCAAAGCAATCTGAAAGCAGAGATGTTTTTTCTAATTTTTCATAAAAGTATGTAAAAAAGAGTGGGTTTTTTTTTTTTTTTAAAGTCCAAAAGGTGCTGTGGGAATGGGAGTCTTTTGATACAGAGAATCTGGAAAGTATTTTTAAGGTATTAATAACAAACAGTTAATGGTTTTTTGGTGAATCATTTGAAAATATTCTGTCTCTGATTAAAAAGGCCTCAAGTATATTTGGTTTGAAGAGTCCAGAAATATTTAACAAATGTTTTCATTGCCTCCATCCATTTGGTAAGCTCTGCTTCATTTCCTGTGGCTCTGCTGAAATAAATATCTGATGGGAATGAACCAGGAAAACATTTTTAACCCAGCTTGGAATATGAATAGAAGGAGAGGTGTAGATCAAGAACAAAATCTGTGTTTCATTGCTGTTTCACTGCAGATGMAACTAGGAAGATTACCACATAGAAGAATCTTTATAATTGCATCTGGAATATTTACTGTCTTGCTCTGAAAGAAAATGTATTCACAGGAASTTTCTTTGCAACATCTTGTAATGGAAAATCACATACTCCTTTGGAGTCTGTTCCTAATATTGTTCTGACTCTGTTAGAAATGCAGCCTTGAGAATAATGGTGGTCTCTCATGGATAGAAAAAATATTAAACTCAGCCACAAAATAAAAGGAATTCTAAGACAAAAAGAAATCCTTCCTCTCCTTCATTCATACTATCCCCAGGTGAATTAATGAGGATATTGAGCCYAAGATTACCTTCCCCCTTGAAGTGTTCAAAAGAGAGGCTACAAACTCTTTAGATTGTTCTTCAGATGAAGACAAGCATGAGGAAGATTCTGAGTTGCAATGGAACAAAATTATTAAGAAAGAATTCCCCTCAGACCATCAGAAAGCAGATAAAAATCCTCCGAATATGAATATGAATTTTCCAATAGGGATAGGCATATAGATTGTGGCCTTCTTAGAAGTAATTCTGCCATTTTCTGAGAGTGTTTCTTCCTCAGCATGATGTGCCAGTGGAAGACTAGGACCCRCTGCCACAAATCAAAGTAAAAATATGCCCTTTACTGTCCAGTTATCCTAAATGATGGCTCCTCACCTCAGCCTGACCTTTCKCTATGTTCCACCCACAGAGGGCAGTGATGTGCAATTAATAATATCTTTTCAGAGCCTTAAATGAAAACAACATCTGTTTTTAGCAGTCTTAGTGTATCTTTTTGGGAAGAACTGTTTTTTTTTAACGTGGTCTGTCAATAACATTGAACTCTAGGAATTTCTCAGGTTGAGTTTAGGGAATTCTAAAGCCCAGAATTACAAAAGACTTTGTAAAAATTATGTTCTTGGGGAAACTTCTGGAGCTTTTTTACCTGGTAATAGTCTGCTCTAATAAATAGTAAACCATATACTGGGGAGCAATAAGTCTAAAGTAGAAATACATATGCAAACCTAGAATGTGTTGTATTGTATCCCTTGGTCCAGCCATCCTGTAAAACTTCTAGCATGACCAACAAGCAATTCTCTTTCACCATGTCTGTCTCCATGAAGCCTCCATGCAGCTGAACTCCTGGGCAGTAGCAGGAAGAGGAGATTCCTGCCCTGACCAACAGCCAGCAGAGTCAAGGCACACACAGACAGACAGGACCATTCACCAAACCCACAGATCTGAGCCCATTCACCAAACCCACAGATCTGAGCCAGCCTTTAGCAGCCTGTTGGAGCTCAGTGTGGCTGGGCCTTTTCTCACCAACCAGCCCAGGCTGAAGAGAAATCTACACTCACGATCAGCAGGCCTCAGCAAAAGAATAACCTCTTGAAAGCAGGAAGAAAGGTGGCCCTGTGACCCCCAGCCTCCTCTACAATGAGCATATTTCTGCTTGTCATATATCTTTTTTTACATAACTCTGCTTTTCATTAATATATGTATGCAAGAGGGAAAGAGACTGAAGGATTTCTGGATACAATGGGCAGGTCAAAGCACAGAATAATTTTTTCATCCTCCTCAGGCCATATTTATGTTTGTTTTAGAAGCAAAYACATTCCAAAGATATGAAAGAAATGCCAAAGCACAAGACAGAATAAAAGGCTGGAGAATGCAGAAAACAAAACAATAATTCATGAAATGAAATCTGCAAAGTGATGATTCTCTCATGCCAAGCATGTATCCAGAAGTGTATAGCTTACAGCTCTGAGCCATGCCAGCTTCACTCTCTGGGCCTGGGGAGAGGAGGAAGGCCAAATTTCCTCTTGTCACTTCCTTTCCCACCCCCCTTTGGATGTTTGATGCAGACAATGTGTAGAGCTTATGGCTTTGAAGGGACTTTGCACTCTGCATTGGAACAGCCTTCATACAGTCATGCAGTGGGTGAAGATGCTTTTCATTTTGGTATGTAGTGCTGCTGCTGAGTAAGTGAAAAATCAGCCTTTCATGCTYTATGATATTCTACTGTGGTGTAGGAACTCCTTCTGTGGAACCCAGACAAGAAGAGAGATGTCTCTTGTGCATTTTATTTGTGTACTCATATTCAGTAATTTGTGAGGTGCAAGGAGGCTGCAATAAAGTTTCCATCTGGAAAAATTCTTCTCAACAAAAAAATATTTCAGTGTCTCACTGTGTAAAAAATTCCCCAGTGCCTATAATTGCATAAAGATTTGATACTTTATGGCTATGATACCATATATAAATTGATTGCTACAACATTTTTATGTGGTTATTTCTAAAGAAATAGGTGATCCCTATCACTTGTTACTTGTAGCATCCTTTACTCAAAAATCAATGGGATAAACACAATGTTAGTCTGAACRGAATGTCATGTAATGAAATATTATGTGAAATCAATCAAAATCTGGCTTGTAGCAGACATGAGGCCCATACTCTGGTTAGCTGTGTAACATTKAACAACTCCAGATTTTATACARATACTTATCTCTATGTATTTTACAAAGCTCCAGCTATCTCCATACATTCAATCTTCAATACATCTCATTTCTTAATAGATKTGGGGTTTTATGTTCAGATAGAAAAAAGTTTTGAATTTTTCTATCACGCTCAAATGTATGAATATAAGGGAAGTCCCTTCTAATTTAGCATTATTTTAATCTACTTCATTTTAAGTTGATTAAAACTTAATATTAGTTATAATTTTGTGTAAATTCACACAGCACTGAGCAACTTTTGTAAAATTAGTCAGTGATTCATAATAAATAATATTAATGAAAATGATTTGTATTCCAAACAGTTGTCAAGTGCAGACAGAAGAGGGTCTGTATACAACTAATGGATAAATGTACAGAAGTGCATCTTTTCTACATTTTGGGGTTATATTCTGTGCTGGAGAATACAACAGGCCAAATGTAACTCATCATAACCATTAATTTTATTCGTGTCATGAAGAGGTGGAAGATGTTTGCAGAATAAACAAACTACCCCAATAACAAGAAATAMTCTCTTGGAGGCTGTTCAAAAATATTAGAATCAATGGAATAGATACAGCTGACCTATTGAAAAAGTTATTGATGAACAGGAATAATAGGAGTAAGTTTAAAATAGATTTGCCACTCTGTTTTTGCCACTTTTGAAATCAGCTTCAATTACTGTATCTGCCCTTTTTGAGCTCAGTGTTAATATAGAGCCCTCTAAGCTGGGTTTCTATACTGAAATACRCATATAAGTTTTACAAAAGGTCATACTCTCATCTGGTTCTAGTCCCCCTTAATTGCACTGATTACAGGCCCAAAAGGGGGTTCTTCCCTGGGAGRGTGGTTGGTTCCTGGAACAGGCTCCCCAGGGAAGTGATGACAGCACAAAGCATATCCGAGGTCCAGCAGCATCTGGACAATGATCTTGGTCATGGTTTAGTGTTAAGTACTTCTGCAAGAAGCAAGGAGTTGGATTTGAAAATCATCATRGGTCCCCTTCAACTTGAGATGATCTATGGTGCTATGACTGTCARAAGAATGGGCTGCTGATGTGATGGCACACASAGTCAGGAGTCTCACTGGGASAAATTCATTMAGAACATCACAACCAGCTGTCATCAGCTCTGGAATCAGTGGTGCAAAACACTACTAAGGTCCTGTTATATTATTTTCACTYTAATGGACTGTGTCATTGGCTTTAAACAAATGAGACAGAACTGAAAAAGCAATGCCTAAACTTGAATCTGTAGKTGCTTGTGTGCTCAGATATCAGGACTTTAAAAGGGCTGCTATCACCACTAGTCTRACATCATTAGTTGTGTGCAGAAATAGTTATTCAGCTGGATATCTATGACTTTGCATGAAGTTATGGGAAGTCATCCCCATTTTTTCTTTCCTGTTTAGCATTTTAAATTAAAGTTGCCATCATTTTCAAAAATTCCTTCACTGTTCATTATGACTTTCCAGAACACCCTTGCCAAGCCACATTTCAAGTGTCTCTATGCTTTGTTAGGTCTGAGGACCTCCTTCTAAAAGGTATCAACAATCCTGTGAGTTCCCTGATTCACAAACAACTAATGTAATATTTGTGTGCATGCTTGTCTGCACTTTCTTATTCAGAATACAATATCTAAAGCACCAAGATTCATTTTCTCATCATAARTATGCATAAGACATTCTTATTAACATAAATCTGATCTAACAGGTTCACCATGGATAAAGAAATGTAATTAATTTTCTTTCCTGCCTATTTTACTGCTGTCTCTATTTTCCTTAGATTTTGCTTGTTCATGTACTACAATCTTAGAACTTTTGTTATGCATTATATTTAGCTCCTTGATGCATCTCACAGTGGTTTTTCTTAACCCCAGCTGGAGTACTAATGGCTTTTGTTACGAAAAGAGTAGAAAAAAAATCTTATTTACAGTTTGGATGGTTAGTCAGACAAGCACAAAGAAAAATAGATTTAGATATATACAAAACTTTTGCAAATATTTCCTTTTGATGTCATTGTRTATATGTGTCAAACCTTCACAGCAAGGAAAATGGATGCGTCTGCATTCTAACACTACTATTATAAAATGAAGCATGCTGTTTGCTGCTGACTTGCCTGATAGATAGTATGATAAGAGATCTAAAGAAAAGCTTTAAAATATGTAAGTGTACTTGTGAGTTAGATTATTCTTACTTACCTTCAAATAAGCTCTACTAAATCTATAGTTATCACATATTTGTTAGTTTTCCTCCTCTTTTTCACCATTGTCACGAATTTTTAAAGATAGATAGATACAATTTAAAATAGTAAAGTAGCCTTGCATCCAGTAAGATATTCTAAAAACAAAGAACAGTTTTGTATAAAGTTAAATACAAYTCTAACAAAATGGATGGTTTTGCAGTTCAATCACACACAAAGTAATTTCTCTACTGAGACTTTATCTGCTATTGATGGTTGTTACTTGCACAGTATTCATCTGATTCCACTACCTTTCCTATTATCCTAGCAAAGGATATGTTTACCAATTCTTGACACAACTGCATGGGCATCTTCAGGWCTTCTCTCTGTTTTGTTTGGTTTGGATTTTTTCCCTAAAACTTGTGTTTGATAATCCATGCATGCGTGTATCTAACTGTATATAATTTATTCAAATTTCAGACTGGTGATGGGATTGTGAAAATATGGAGTGAATCAGGAACTCATGGTGATGAGTGGAACAAAGTTAAGCTACACCTGGGGAAGCTAAGGAATTTTGAAATTATCTTTGAAGGCATTCGTACCAGAAACCTGAGGGGAGGAGCAGCAATAGATGACATAGAGTTCCACAACTGCACCACAAGTAAGTTCAAGAGGAAAGTTTCTAGATGGGTACTACATGAGGTGAAGGAAKTTCTTRTTTATTTTTAAGTACATYATAATTTACTSTTCTCATCATAATTTCACTGCTCATAAAATCAGTTMTTAATAAATTGTTTATGCTCCTGTAACTTTATTGTTCTTCTCTGCACATTCATGTGGTGTTCTCACATTAAACTATGGAAGATAAATCCAAGAAATTACCAAGGTTTTGTTTCCTTTATTTATTTTGTTTTGAGTAAGAATTTTCCTTCTTTAATTCACTGGTAAGTTATTTAGTCTATGATGTATCTCATAACTTAAACATTTCCTATAAATTGTGTCAGGTCATTGTGGCCTCTGTGTTTTATTATAAAGTCTCTTGCCATAAAAACAAGTGGAAACTACAAATGAACCTTTATCAATATTCTTTTTCCCAGTTCAGTTGAACTGTTAAGGTCAGCAAAATTAAACTTTTGACTCCTTCACAGAATACTCTATTTAGTTCATATCTCTGTGGACATAGGCTAAAATAGGAACAAAATTTGCCCTTTAAAATCAACAAAAGCAACAGGAACAGGAACAACTGCAGCAACAACAACAACCAAAAAAAAATTCACCAAAAAACCCCCAACAAACCACCAAACAGTGACAAAAGAAATTCCTAAACCCAAGAAGATAAATACTGAGTAGGTAGATCATGGCTTCTCTCAGGAAAATATGTGGTCTTTCTATCTTGTAGGAAGCAGTGTGAAACCACATAAGTGGTTTTGTTAAATGAGTTGATAATTGCTGATGCCACRTATCAACACTGAATGAGTTTTGTGGTAGTTGCTTGAGCAAGCTTTAATCTCCTGCCATAGGCTGGAAGCCCACCACTCAAGTATGAAAAATGAACTTCTGAAGAACATCTTTTGATCTGATTGCATTAAAAAGTAAAGGGTTTGCATTCAGAAATTGTTGTATAATTCAAAGAATGGAAACTTGTTACGATGTAGGACCTTCTTCAGAACTGCACTTTAATAAAACTCTAAGGCAGATGTACTCTTAAAAGCTCGACAAAGCACTTTAGCATTAGTGAGCCCCTTGTCTTTTTTTCAAAGTGTTTCATTGTTTCCATTGCTGTGCATATGTTTGTTCTCCAAAAAGCACAGGTAGGGAGGTAAGAATGCCCTGGTAGGAGATGGTAAGTCAGCATCTATAATCTTGAATAACAAAGTGGATGCTGGTCTCTTGCAATTTGTTGCCAGATGTGTTCACATGTTAATTCATACCAGTGGGGTTTAGTTAAACCACATTTCTGGGATTTTGTTYGGTTTTGGGGCTAGAAAAAAATAGACACTACATTTCASAATCAGATTCATGAAGATATTCAGCAAACAAAAACAGTAGARTTTATTTTTATAAGGAAGAACCAGTATCTCTGTTAAGTGCATAAAGATGGTATCRACATATCTTARTATAGTGTAAAAATATTTATTCTTRCTCTTAARTCCACATATTMTATAATAACCTGRAAAATGACATCATATAAGCATAAGTAGAAAYATTCCAGGGTTGTCATTGCAAGGAAGGAAATTGCTTCAATAAGGATTTGGAAAGCTGTCATATCYTCAATCACTTAAAATGTTAAGATTGCTGAAATTTACATTGGTTTTAGTCTATGACCCCACAAATCTGAATGTTAACAGTGTTTTGTTACAAGTCTTGCATTAAAATGCCTTTGCAGTGAAACAGTTCAGAAAGCAACTTGGTTTATTCCTTTACAGCAACTATTTGTTTTACAGCACTGCTTCRGGCAGAAGCTCTGTTGGGAAAGCAGTTGCACCAAGTGCTCCAAGTGCTTTCACATACAGCTTCAGCATAGTCMTATTCCTGTGTATTTTGCAGAAAATTATGGTTTATGGAGATGGATGATTCAGAGGAGGCTTTTCTCATTGAAGTTTGATATGTACTATTGAAGTTCAATATGCAATGCACATTTTTTAAAGATTGCTTTAGGAAATTTGGAGACCCAAGATTCTGATCCTTTACAGAGTTGTCACTTGCATGGTCACTGCTGTTGCACTCTAATAGGGCACAGTCTTTATACACCTGGGAATCACTTCCTTACAGCATCTTTGGTAGTGTGTGCTAGGTACAGCAGGGTTACCATTAAAGTTTAGGTGTATGTGTCCTGTGGGAATGTGTTTATGCCTTTGCTTTCCAGCAGGATCAGAGGCCCACTGTTTGTTTGCTTTCAGCTGTATCCRTGAGCATCTGTGAAAATGCATGTCTGTAAAAAAAACAAAACAAGCAAACAAAACCTGAAAAAACAACCCACACCCCACCATACCTTACCCCACCTCTACTCCCTGGTTTTTTATCTATATGAGGATACTTAGCYTTAAACCAACGTTAAAAGGCAATCATTTTAGTGCCTTTCATATCAGCTCTGCACTCTGCACATGATTTTTTGCCTTCTACTCCACAAGTTGATACCTGCTTGCTTGATTTTCTCAAGACTTTTGGTATGCTGACCTTCCTGTTGGCATGATGACATGAAGGAGCCTGGTCTGACCTTTCTCATTCTTGTTATTATTGATTCTTTACCTTTGTAGAACAAAGAAGCAAAATACATTTTGCCAGTTTCTCAAAAATAACATCTCCCACCTGACCCAAGCCTGGGGCATTYGGGATAGAGAAAGCATGTCATGTACAGATTGTATTTTTTGCAGCACAAAGTTCACAGTTTTATTGTGTCTGTCGTAACAAAGCTAAAAGTCAGCAAACACAATCTTACTGTGGCCAGACTCAAAAGGAGGAGTAGCATACAAAGCAGAGGGGGAACAGGGGCTTCTGAACAACAAAAATTACTTGATTTACAGCACTTATCCATGTACTGTGTTTGTAGCTGTAGAATTGATGGACTAGACATATGACAAGGTCCTCAAGGCAACTGAATCCACATTTGTATTTTCTACTTGTTCTTATTAAAATCTTACATATTATGGATATTCTGAGTGTGTCAGTTACATAAAAAGTGGAATATAGCATGCACAGGAAAAAATTGGAGATTGAAAATAATTAAAACTTGAAAACAGGTTTAAAATAAACAGAATGGAGTYGAAATGAGAATGCTCTAAATTGCATGGGGAAAATAATTGGTTATTTAGCTGCTTCTCAGCAGACAGCATTTAATGGTGAAAACTAATGTAAGAGCAATTCTGGAGCTTTCAAATATTTTGGGATAGCCTCCTCCTCACAGACTGTCCTTTTGGGAGCCTCTGAATGGTATTCCTGGAATCATGGTTTACAGTCAGCACAATAAAATAATTGCCTCTTTGCAGAAATTATGAACTCAAGTTGAGACAGTGAAAGGGGAAGAGAGAGGCAGCCCATGTGATATTGTCACATGTGAATATTAGATCTGTTTCCTGCAGTATGGTAATATTCAATGGTTATATCATTGTTTAACATA
>CADDXX010000750.1:307140-327152 GCA_902810485.1 Alauda arvensis
ATTTTATTTTAGAGGTTAAATTAAAAAATATGAAAAATAGTGACGTTACCTCACATCTAGAAAAAATTGTTCGTAAATAAACACATGTATTGATACTTTTTGCAGCTTCTTATACAACAATTCTTTATGCAACTTTATTGAGAGTATGTAACCTGAATGGAGTTTACTGTCATCATTTCTTGGGGTTTTTAATAATAGCCTTGGCTCTGAATTAGGTTATTTGAAGGCTGCAAAAAAAGGTCTACATTTAATGTCTACGTTTACCTTAATAAAAAGGTAAAACATTTATGAGGGTCATGCAGAATAATCCCTAATGATAAATTTATTTTTCACACTTATGACATTTAACTTCATGGTAACATGGTCTGCTCTCATTAAGGAGCACTTCAAGCATTATTGATCTGCTTTCCCAGCTGATGGCTCACTGTCATGTAATAGTGAATCAAGAGCACACTTTCTCAGGCATGCTGTTACCAGAAGCCTGATTTTTGTGCATCTATAATTTTAAAGRAGAGGAATTTTGTACTCTCAGATRCACCACAGTGAGTGGCATGGMTGTGTACATGACTCAGCCACATCASACATACTGAGTTTGGCATCCCAGGGCACCACCTGAGAAACGAACAAGGGAAGGGAAATGAAAATAAGAGAATCATAACTGAATTAAAATTTGAAGGTCATTTTTAGAACATTTGATATTTAGTTGATTTATATAATCTTTCATAGTCTGGGAATTCAGTGCCATAGAAATCMAGGAATAAGACAGAACCATTACAGCTCCAGTGATGTTTGTCAGTGGATTGTTTGGAATCAGACCCCACAATCTTATCTTCTGATGTTATAATTTTATTTAGKTTTTAAAAGAAAGAAAAGTAAAAATTCCACAATCTATTAATAGGAAATCAYCAAACTGAGCTGAACATAAATTTTCCCTAAAATATAATAAAGCTGGTTTCCCTGTCAATAAACGTTTTATTTCCCCTTCTCCTATATTTGTATTCCTCCTCACCTTTATGGCAAAAACCATAGGTGAAGGTACTGAAATCCTTTGAACAACTTTACTTCCATGCTCTCATAAACAAGAAGCTTTGAAAGTCTCAGCAGAAAAATCCTTTCTCATTACAATTCCATCCTCGCTTTGCAGATCAGAGAGACAATAACTAAAACATCCGARTGTTTTTGTATGTAGGCCAGCTTTTTCATTTTTAAAACAAGCCAGTGTTTCCTTTGAATCCTCAGCAATGTATCATGCAAGGCTTTATATTTAGTGGAGAATTTAGTTCCTTCTTCTCAAACATTTTAAAGAAGTTTAAGCTCTGATAATAGAAGTATTCAGTACAAATCTGGCCCTGAAGTGAGAGGGAAGGGAATTCAGACAGAGAAAGCTGCCAAACCTAAATTAGTCACTAAGGATATTCACTGATGTTCAGACAGAATTTATGCCCAGTTTTTTAATTCTCTTTTTTTTTCTTCCTTCAAATATTTTAATGATTTATGATGTCTTTCACTTGTTTTTATAAATAGGTCAGTGTCAGGGTATTCTGACATGGGGCACTGGAATCACATGACCTGGCTAAAACTTCTCAGTAAATGTGCTGATATCAATGATTACATTCTTAATTGTTAGTCTAATAKTTGTATTTTGCCTTTACAAGGAAATTATTCTTTGATTTCATTGTGAGCTGTCAATTTAAAATTTTCTTTTACATATTGAGTCATCTTCATTACAGAGAAAGAAAGCTCATTTGAGAAGTCTGGAAATTTTTTTAGCTTTAACTTAATTTGGCTTTGTGTMACATGCATTAACATGAATGTACGTCATCATTTGAGGGAAAATTTTACTGAACCCAGATCTCTTTACACTCAGCAGAGGGTGCAGATATGCACAATTTGGTTCTAGACAAGAAATAATCTCCCTTTTGKCAAGGTGAAGATGAGCCACAAATGCCTTTCAGAGGATATCCCTTCTATCCCTTCACATATTGCTTACTCTTCRTATCCAGTGGTAGATTTTTTGACTCCACCTATTTCAAATGGGCCACAAGAGAAGGCTTTTTATGGCTACTAAAATACACAGGGTAGAGGTGAATGGACTTTCTATCTTTTTTTAAACTTACAATCTTTGTCTGTAAAGGTGATACTGGAAGAATGACCCCTGTCCCAGCCTGAATTCATTTTCATGTAAAACAACTCTAGGCAGTAGGCAGCCTTCCAGTACAGCCAAACTGCATGTGACCCATCACAGACCTCTGTGCAAGGTGACACCCAAGATGAATTTCACATCTAACAGCCATTCTGCAGAGACAGGGAGAGCACTCAGCTGAGGAAGTGTCTCCTTGTTGCAGATAATTGCAGCTTGCACTATGTGCTCTACTCCATTGGTCTGTCACAACAACCYCTGTGGGCCACATTAAGATAAGTCTGTGTTAAAAAAAAATAATATGAAATGCTTCTAAGATAYCTGTGAGAACTGGAGAGTGCTGTGATTGAGTTGTTTTGATTGATTCTGCATTATAGTGGAAGCAATAGTTTGACAATCACTTTTAGTGTAGATATCATCAAAAAGCTCTAAAAATAATCTATTCATCTGAACTTTCTGATGTGCAATGTAACTCTACACTGGAATTAGGATGGAGGACATACAGGGAGGGGAAAAAGACCCAAGAAGTAGAGATTTCATGTCAAATTGTTTCAGGAGATAGTTTTATGTGGTTGAACATGTTCATAATTACTGGGTAGTAGGATTTTCTGCAGGAGCATCTCAATATTTCTGCTTTATTTTCACTTCTCCCCTCCTTCTACCACTTGCAGATTCCAAAGAGATAAAGCCTAGAACAACCAGACCCTCATTGCTCAGTGCTCCTCCCTCGTGTGTCCTTTGGTATTAAGCAAAATATGGTAGATCCCYATATGAGTACTATGAGATCCTTATCCTGCTGATACACTGTATGCCAAAGCTGGTCTTTCAGTCTTTATCAAATATAAAAGCTTCTGTCCTTGTCTCCTGTGGATTTATATAATCCATGATATCAGTACTAGAAGAAAAAGGGAATTTTATCTTTTGTATTGCTTGAGCCAGAGCCAGTTCTGCATTTCCAGAACTAGGAATAAGTTTTTTATTCTTTCAGGTGATTGTGGGCCTTAGGCACAATACTGCTTGCTTTGAAGAGCTTTGAGAAGTCCTTTGGCAGAATTTTGTATCTTCAGGTCAGAGTGTCCCTTAAGAGTCAATATAATTTGTTGGATCTACTGTTTATGTTGGAGTCAAAACATCTGTGAATTCAATCTGGCCTTTTGAGTGATACATTCCATGAGGAGAATTCTCTATTGGTTTTAAAATTATTAAAGATCCTTATTTGAAATTATATCGAGCTTGCTTGAACAGAAACTTTTCATCTAGTTTTCCTTGCAATAGATTTCCAAGGTCATCTATGGAGAGAAGCATTATTGATGAGTTGGCTAATACAATTCTAATGTTCTATAAAAAGTCATGCAGAAAAGAGTACTGAGCAATTGAGATAAGGAAATGAAAAACTTGTTGAAAATTTTATTTCATCATTTCTGAATCTCAGAGCACAGCTGAGTACTGAAACCTTCTGGGAGTGTGTATTTAATAAATTCCAATTTAAACAAAAGGTAAAACTTTCAAATTAAATTTCCTTTAATTGAATAATATTTTCAACAAGATTTTTTTTTAATTAAATCTTGGATTATTCCTATTTCTCCAGTGTTGTGAAAGAGGGAAGTGGTTTAAGCACTTCCACTAAATAACACAATTTAAACAACAAAAAATAGAAAGAGGTGAATTTTCAACTTTAATTTGAGAACATTTCTACTCAGGAAGGAGTAATTTCTAAAAAGGCAAATAATAGGAAAAAAGGCTCATTTAAATTGAATCTGCATTGTATGCTATGTTTCATTTCATACTGCTGACATGGTTGTGTTGTACTACTGAGTGCCTGTGTTTCTCTTGAAGAGCAGAAATGAGACTCTTGCTGAACAGTGGCTCAGTGCATTTGAACTTGAGGTACCCTGCTTCCCAAAACAGCTCCAACTCTTATTCACTGCAGCCTTTAGGAGCCATAATAATTTGGGATTCATGCTACAACTTTCAAAAGCACAAAGCATTGGCCAAATACAACCTCTGAAAACCTATGTCTTTAGTGTTGTAATACAAGAGCATTTCTTCCTGTGTGATCAATCATTTCTTTCATGATAAGTGTTTTAAACATTTACTCTGTATCATCAAATCTGTGATAGTTAGTGTTATCTATTAAACTTGAGTATTTTTGGCCTAACCCATTTTGTTTCAAACAATAAAGATCTATAACCTATAGGATTGATATTTGACATGTCTGGTTCTTTCTGTAATTTTAGATGTAATGGATATCACAGGAACATTTACACTTTACAAAGCATTGGTACAAGTAAGCTCTTGTACTCAGAGAAATAGTCACTCTCACTGAACTGCTGCTGTCCYCTATTTGCAAACTTAAAGGAAATAAGAATGGTTTTGAGTTCTTTCATAGTCAGGCCTTTCCTGGTAATTGRGTAAAAAAAAATCTCAGTTAATAATGTCTTATTTATCARCTATCTCCAAATKAATCTTGTCATGTCTATAAATCCYTTGTCCATTATATGGGTTAGTCTTYCATAGRTAGCATATACTGGAGATGAGTATAAAATAAATATAGCTGCAGCTTGTGCTGTATCCACAACAGAGTCAYAATTTTATTTTATTTGTGGTATGCATGATGTGCTCCTGTGTCTTGTGTGCTTTCTACATGTATACAAACACACACAGGAATACTTACTAGGGAAGATCTTTGCTTGTAATCTGAGAATTGAATTGTCYAGAACAAAATATGTGGAAAGGAAAACAAGTGTATGTAAATGCAAGTTCTGTGGCAACCATAATTAATATGCTTATTTTGTAGGGTTTAGTGATCCAGAAGCCAAGCCAGCTATATTGGCTTCTTAAAAACTACTTAGAAGATTATATGGCTCTTTGCTGCATCAATACAAACTTGCACTTAACTGAAAAGTGAAATCCTGTATATGCTTTTTCCTTTTCAAGTACTGCCATTTCATTTGGTAAAGGGATTTGCATAACATGCAGTCATTAGCTACTACTCCATCTAAAGTATGTCTTGTGCTAGTTTCTTGTGGTGTCCTGGCTTTTTGGAAAAACTGCAATTCTGAGGGGAAATTCAAATAAATGGGCACAATAAAACATTATACTTTTCCCATACCAGAACAATAGTTTGGTTTTGTTTGTTGTTAATTTATAAAAATCTAATCCCCAAGTATTTAATGTARGGGGGGAAATGATTTATAAGGGTATATGTGCTGCTGGCAGATAACTTTGACCTATGAGAAGATAAATGATTTAATTACTCCACTGGTTCTTTATAATCTAGTTAGTTATTTCTATACTGATTTAAAGGTTGGTTGTTATCATATGCTATTCAGTTCTTATCTGTGCTTGTGTTTTGTATTCTATATTATTTTGGCTTAGGGTGATATTTTTGCTGCCTATAATGKTTTTTTTTTTCTTGAAAAGAAATGGATTGGTTTTTATGCTGTAATTCCAAATAGAGATKAGAATATTTGGTTACACTGTGCAATGCTAATGTAGCTATGTTGATTTGAGAGATTTTATTTCTCTCTGCCAAAGACTACAATAGAAAAACTATCATTATCATAAAAGTAACCTGATATCCCTAAAAATTAYGTATAAATGTCTTACACCAAGAAGATAAAATTCATAGATATGTAAATTTGTGTTTATGACAGTCACACCTGTTGAGATAAAAATTTTCATTATGTCTGTGTCGGAATCACATGTTTTATTTTACGATAACCAAAGAGATTAATAACATTATTAAATGCTGGTTTATGGTATGTTTGAAGTACTATAAAGTTCCTTGTTTTTTTAAAAAAAGAGAACAACTATAATTAAGTGCTAAATATAAATGATATTGCTCTGTCTAGATAATGGTGTGGAATATGATCAGTCACAAAGCCATGGATTTRCAAAAGTCACTCCCCTGTATGGTGATAATGTACCACTTTCACATGTAGTGAAAATTACTGTATGCTAATGGATCTGCAATTATCTAATTTCTGTCATTATTTAAGCCATTGAATTACTTAAGGAAGTAGTTTAATTTTCCAATGCATCATTTCCARTGCAGAGGAGGGAGTGGAGAGAAGGCCTTTAGACTCTTCTTGCAAGTGCCTACTGACAGATGCAATGGGCACAAATTCAAAAACCAGGAWATTTCATGTGAACACAATAAACCACTTTACTGTGAGGATCACCCAACACAAGTGGTTGTCCAAAGAGGCTGTTGAGTCTCCATCCATTGATATAATCCAAAACCCAACTGGACAAGGTCCCACACAGCCTGCTGCACTTGAGGTGGCTGAAGCAGTGGCTTGGACTCAAGGGGTCTCTGCCAACCTCAGTTATGTGGCTTTCCAGAATTTAGGATGAGGCATACTAATGAATTTTTGGTGGTACCTTCAATCATTTCGGAGAGGCATGAAAACTGCCTTAACCATCAAAAATGCCTCAGTCAAYTTTTTTTCTCAGGAGTTGACTCCTCTGCTAATGGCACCCTGCCACATGGATTGTCTGTAAAAAGCAGCCATARCTTTTCATGTATTTAAGGCCTTCATGCCAATTTGTTTGTGAGGTAGATCCCCTGACACTAATCAGATCAAACYGACAGTGAAAAATTAAAATACAGAATAATGAGACAGATATCAATTTTTGTGTGTGCATGTCAATGCACAGAGGCTTCTGTATTTCAAAGCTGAAAATTTAAGTATTGACGTTCTGCAAGTAACCAATGTTAGAGATTATTTTCTTCTTCTTTGTACTATCCTTTTGAAATATATGGAATACATTTTAATGCTGTATTGTCACTCTATTTAGTATTACTTTGAGTACATGTTGAAACTAAAACAAATGTTTAGTTCTCTTTTCCTATTCTGCTTCAATGAAAATGCAGTTCCTTGGTCTGTAAAATTCAGTAAGTACCACTATTTGAGGAGATTAATACCCTGACAACAGTAACTCCACTGGAAATATGGGCCTGAACAAAGGTAAATATCATGGTGTTCTGATCAGAYTGTGTTTAACAATATGCCACATTTTAGTCATGTTTGAAGGAAAAATAAAACACATTACAGTGAATACAGTCAAAATGAATTCTCCTAAATATCTTTTTGCAGAACTTGAAGCTCTAGGCTGAAAGGTAATCTAAGGTCATCAGGGTGCTTTTGAAGTGTTGCATTTGGGGTTATCAGAACAGTTTCAATTACTGTTGGCTGAAATTATGCACACAGTGCACTGAAGTATAAAAAATAACTTAYGTAAAYTCCTTTATAGTTTTACAGTCCAGGGATGGCTGAATCTCAGTACTCTGGATTTGAACCTAATGCTTTGAGTGTGAGTTACTAAGTTACTCTCATTTTACGTGATGATTTTCCCTCACCTTCAGAGATGAACACAAATTGTTGTAAAACAGATCTGTATTTAAATACCCTAAGAGAAATTCCTTGGCAGTTCASACATTTAGAGCAGCAGTTTGTCTAAACTCTTCAAAAAAGGGTTGAATGTCTTATAAGGSTTCTAAAAGTTTACTTATTATGCAAATGTTTATGACAGTAATTTTTCTCAGTTTAAAACGTTATTTCCAAAACAATATAATTACWAGCACAATAAAGCCTTTTGCCTGTCTACTTTTCAACAGCTCAGAACCCTCTTCTATAGAATGTCCACTACAAATACACTGGGGAAACAGTTATGTTGATGCTGAATTGAGTTTTCTTCCAGCCAAAACATCCTACCTTTGAAGCTTTGGKCAAGGCAAATACAGTAGTCTAGAAATATATAATGCAACATTAAAAGAGTGAGACCAAATAACATCTGTTGGAAGCAGTAAAAAAAAATGCTAAAGCCATAATGTATAATAGTTAAGAAATTAAAAAAGCATCCTTTGATTTAATTGCAATATTGATTTAAGTGTCCTCTTGGTTTCAGTTGGAGAGAATCCCAGGGAATGCCCTGCCCTCACTGATTTTGTTTGTGGGAATAATTGCATAGAGTCCCAGTTCATCTGTGACTATAAACCAGACTGTGAAGACCTATCAGATGAAGCTGACTGCAGTAAGTATCTCTTTGTGTGTTAACCTAACCTTCAGTTGAAATTATAACTTTTCATTCTGTAGCATAGTTTAGGTGAGCTAATAAAGATGATTCACTCAGAAGATGATCACAAGTAGGTTACCTTCACCCCAGCTCTAAAGGTCTGACATTTTCACATCCTCAGAGTTATTTGCTGCACAAGTGTTCAAGTGTGATTTAGTTGCAAAAGTGTAACTAACTAAAAACCAAAGGTGAAATACTTAAAAAAACCCTGGGCAAAACCAGTTTAAGGGTTAAAAACATACTTGAGGAATCGAATCAATGGGTTATAATAAAAACTAACTCAGAAAAAAATGCAAGGTTTTTTATTAATGTAAAAAAGGTGTTGAAAGGAAATATCAGTGTTGAATGGAAAACCTAAGCAAGCAAACTATGTACAATAACATTTGGGCATGATTCTGCCATATAAAGGTGAATATTTAAAAATAAGCTTGTCTTTCCTTTCAAATGAATTTTGCCTTAGTGATCTGAGTGGTGTGAGTACAGTTTCATTAGTTGTTCTTGCTTCTACCTCAGAGCTATGAAAATATTTTATTGTCATTTCTCTATTACAGAACAGTTGGAAAAAAAATGAGTCTGTTTATCTTTGCCTAAGTCCTAATGAATACTGAGACACCATTTGTCTGAAGGCATTCTTTGCTGAGGTTGATTGGGATGGAAGGACACAGCTCCATTTAAAAATCTGGATCAAGTTAATGGTCTYTCCAACTCAGGCCTGAAACTCAGAAGCAGTAAAACATTGTGCCCTTGCTCCTGCTCCATATCTTTGTTTATTTACAATTACAGTCTGGACTGGACATTTGGAGTAGGAAGATTAAGTAGTATATATAGGCAGCTCAGCAATCAGTCTAATTGTTAATCTTTGAGCTGCCATAATGTAGATATGCTCAAAAGTAAACTTGATAGAGTAAATGAATCCACACATCAATTCAATGTTCATCCTTTCTGGAAGTAAAAGTACTTCATAGAAAGAAACCAATATTTTGTGATCGCTTAAGAATCAAGGGCCTTTTTTCTTGCATGGCATTGTTACATGCTCCACCAAACAGGATTACAAAAGTAATGGTCCTTTATTGGATGATGCACATAATAATGTTTTTACCAGGCTGCAGACTTGCATACTTACTAAAAAGGATGCTAAGATGTCACTATAGGAGATTTAACTTGGAGTTTCTCTCTTTCATAAAAGTAAATAGCAATTCTGAAGTATAAAAGCTGAAGATAGCACTATTTCTGATCTCTACCTCTTGTAGTATTTTGTGTTGCAGTGAACTTTGTGAATCATATTCATTAAAATGAATTYTCATTGAATAATAACTTAAAAATACCATGTTTTAAAAAGTAGACTCCAAGATAGAKTTAAAACAGCTAATCTGTATTTCTTGTATAAAGTATTAATACTTTTCAGGAGTTAGGCAAAGTAAGTGCAGCAAAATAGTCTGTAAACTTACCCTCGTAACATTTTCCAGACCTAACAGATACACACTAAATTTGAATTACTGTCTRAAGTGAACTGTTCAGTAAAGATATTCAGAAAACTATGGAGACACATGATTTATTCTCTAAGTATTGTTAGAGACTATAGTAGCTTCCTTGGGGGAGGATGTTGTTCTGTGTTTTCTGGAAGGACTCTTTTCTTATTCAGATAACAGATTGGAATATTTCAGACCATAAATTTTCTTTAATCACAATAAAGCAACTCAGTCTTTGCAATACCTAAGAAAAGCTTTTCTGGAGAAAAAAAATTTGCTGATATTCACTTAAAAAAATAGACTGAAATATCTTTCTATTGTAGATGGAAAGGCTAGATGTAGATATATCAAAATATTTTCATCAGTCTTTAGTCTTTCTGTCTCTACCAAAGTGTAACGCAGAGATACAGTAATCTGGCATTCAGAATACCCAGATAAGTCTGTCTGCTCTATTTTAGCTCCAACAAATGATGCCTTATATTCAGATAAACACACTTTTTCCCAGAGCATATATCTTACAGATGGGAATAAACAATATTTAAGGGCACATAATGCCTTCTAGATATGAAAACCTGATTTTTTTAAAATGAAAAGACAACAGGAGCTGCTTAATCAGAAAAGAAATAGCCTAAGCTGTCCCATTGCGAGTGGTTATGGCCACATTTGTCAGCAGTCTTCTCCTTTGCACTGAGCACAAGTTCTGAGCTTATTTCACATTCTACTATAATTTTATACAAGTGTAACTCCAAAGAAGTAAATGGGCCATAATCTACWCAGCAGCAATTCCTGTGTGCAGGATTTACAACAGGACCTGTAGGAAATGAACTGCATCCACATAGGCTGATGGACTTTTTTTAATAAACTCATGGAAATTACTTACTCTATGTTTCATTCAGTCCAGTCAGGCAATCTTGCAAAATTTTGATTCTCTTTCAGCATGCTGCTGGAAGTATCAAGGTGAAAAAACCATGCATGAAAGCAGTTTCAATTTTCATGAATTGCAGCCAACTAAACACACAGACATGATTAATAGCAAACTTCAGTGCTGATGAACCAACTAAAGGAGTGCTTGAATTATTGAAATAAAAGCAATTTTTCCAATAAATGGAGCAACCTTCWTCTGTTGGCTTCTAAATAGGGTATGCTTACCCATAAAAAAAGGCACTCAGCAGATGCAAGTAGGTCATGTGACTTTGTCAACCCAGTAAGTACTGTTCATAAATATTCATTAATAATTGCCTTCTGAATGCACTGTTAATACATTAGGGTAAAAAAATGTGAAGTCAGGTATTCTATTATGACTAGTGTAAATCCTAAATGGATTTGGATTTTGATCTTGTTAGAGATGCATAAGAAAATGTACTTTTTTTTTAAATAGTGGGCTCCCTTTGCTCTACCTGTGTGTGAGGTTGTTTATTGTTGGAGTTAGGCCTTTGTTAGGCTTACATGATGTTTGTAATACATTGCCAGTGCAGATACTCACTGCATTTGACCAGCAGTAGCAAAATCACAGAAGGGTTGAGGTGAGAAGGCACCTCTGGACATCATGTAATTCAACCTCCCACTTCAAACTGCAATCAATGCAATAGATGGCACAGGGCTCTGCCACCCAGGGTTTGAATACCTTCAAAAATGGAGGCTCCAAAATTTATCTAGGCAACTTATATCAGTGTTTTACCAGCTWAAAAATGKTTTTTTCTYAGCCTTAAAAATTGCTTCCTCTATWTGTGCCTGTTGCRTCTTGTCCTGACACTGGGCACCACTGAGAAGTCTATCTTTTTCTTCTTTAAACCATCACAGAAAGCATCTATAGACACTGAAAAAATCCACTTGAGCATTCTTATCTCTAGCCTGAACAGTCCCAGCTCCCTCAGTCTCTGCTCAGGAGACACTTCAGTCCTTGAAGTGCAGTAAATACTTTACAGGACACTGCAAATTCTACCCATAGCATACAGGGTTTTGATCCAGTGAATAACCAATATCAGATCAAAATTATACATCTTTTAAAACATTTATCTTAAACATTTAGATAAGGTGACACTTTCATTTGCAGAGAACAAAAGTCCACAGGGTTACAGTATGTGTGCAGACCTTGGTTATAAGCAGTTTTATGATAATGATATTTTCATAAAGAATGGCCTCAGTTTTTATTTTAACATCAAAGTAGAAAATAGGAAAAAAACCAAGATAGATTACTAGGAGGCAATTAAATATATTATTTTTATCTATATTCTTTATACCCAGACAATGATAAATAAATAGTTGTACTTTAATATTGCAGAATATTTCTAGGYCAAGGAACATAGTCTAAATCCTCARRRCCATTCTGAACAGTCACAGTCAGACCTGTATCTAAAAKGYATGGCTGACTGTGATGTTTAATAGTTTGTAACATTTTTCCACAGTCTCCTCACAGGTGTAGTCATGTAGTAATCATGTAGATGCCTCTGCTTTATAACTAAGGAAAAGATGTTTTGGAGTCAACAGAAGAGATTCTGGTGCTATTTGATTCATCAGTGCCACACCATTTATGTCATTTTGTTGATTAATTGCTTTGTCAAAGTAACCTGGAGCAGCAGAGGCGGAGTTAGAAATGGGCAGTTTAACTCAGATCTCCTGAATTCAGTCAGTGAGTGACCTAATCACTGGAACATCTCTATCATCACAAAGCTGCCCTCAGACATAATAGTCACAAGGCCAACATCTGTTTATGAAAAATGCCACCATGGAAGGGCAGTCCAGCTTTCCCAGCTAATTGTCTGGAAATTCTTTCCATTTACCTTGGATAAAAACTAAATTTGGTGAAGCCATTGGTTTGTCATGGGCATTTATCTGTAATAAAGTTTATACTTGCTCTTAAAGTGAAGAATGAGTTTTTCCTTTCCTCATTAACTATCACATATTATTTATGTCCATGCAAGGAATTGAGGGAATCACGGTGTTAGCCATACAGAATCATTTCCATTTTCAGTGTGCACACTATAGCACCTTTATGTAAAGCTGGCATGATAATTTACTTTTTGCTGTCTTTTCAGGTTACTACACGAGTATTCCTGGAAGCTGTAACTTTGAAACACAAGATCAGGAGTGGACAACTGTATGTGGATTAGCACAAGACACTACTGATGATTTTGACTGGARTATTAGCAACAGTGGCAACAGTGCTGTCACAGGGCAAACAGATCCTCATGCTGACCACACACCAGGTACTGCCATGTGTACTGCCTCACTTCTAGGAAAAGAAAATATTCACTATATTAAAAAAAAAGAAGAAAAAAAAGCCCAGACAAAAATGTAGATGCTTGCCAAGATAACAGCACATCTCAGTATGATCAGCTGATACATAGGAATGGTTCAAAGCTGTGCTGGGGAAGGTTCAAACTGGACATWAGGAAACATTTCTGGAAAAGGCTTCCCAGAGGTGTTGAGTGCCCCCAGCCTTTCAGTGTTTAGAAGGCATTTGGACAATGCCCTTTACAACATGCTTTATCTTGGRCAGCCCTGAATTGATAAGCCAGTTGGACTAGATGATCATTTTAGGTCTCTTCCAACTGAAATAACACTATTCCTTTGTACTCAACTAATAACAAATTTCAGCTACATAATGTCAGCTTCTGACATTAAAAGACGAATTCTCTGAAATTCTAACTGGATATAGTAATACTCTTCTCCTTGTCAACATTTTAAATAATCTACATTTCCTGGAGTGTGTTACCATCCTAATGAATTTTAGAAAAACATGCAATCATATGCAGGATGAGGAGCAAAGTGTGTGGGTGTGTGTGTGAAATGCTTGAGGCTCCTACCTTGATTTAACTTACCTCCCTGACAYTGGCTTGCCAAAAATGTTATTATAGAAGTTCTTCCCAAGATATTTCYGAAAAACTGCTACCACAATGCCTGTTGACTGCCAGGAGAACTAAGTATATTGATAGGCAGTTACAGTAATCTGTGTTATCTAGGAAGCATAATTGTATGTTTTGTTACATAAATATTAAGTAATATATTCTTTATATTATACAATGTATCTGGGTGGGATATTAATTTCCATCACAAATGCACCAATCACTATTTGAGGAGTAGTTAGCTTTCTTTCCAGAAGCCTTAATGGTTAGAATCCCTATCTTAATTTCYATCTAATCAGCAAAGTATAGTTAGTATTCAATCTAGATGTATCAAAATTTCTACTGTCTTTCTCATGGGTTTGTGAGAAGCACCATCTACAGGTTTTGACTCTTTTCTTTTGTATTTTGTGTTTTCAAAATCAACAGACACACCTTATCATGAGTGGCTATAGCCATTTCTGTCCAACTTGTTTATCCTTCCTTTCCCTTTATTCTGCACCTGCTGCAGGAACTGCTCACCTGATCATGAGGAAACTGCTTATCTACCACAAATCACAGTTTTTGCAGACATTCCTACTACTTTATGTTGCAGGCTGTAAATCTGGAAGTGCATTCCTCTTGGAAAGGGGCAGAACAGACAAGGTAGAGGTAGAAACTACTGCAGCTGTTCCAGGCAAGCTGTTTCTTGCAAATAAGTAGTTTGACTTGCTGTTACTTTGATGCAATGTGATAACTAAACAACCACTAGCCCCTGGCTTTTTAGGGAGATTTTGTGTGTTTTTCTATTTCAGTTTCTGTCAYTTAATTAGTTCTTTGTTTCTGTGAAATTACCCAGCAAATGTAAGAAAAACAAAGTTGACAAAAAGTGAAGCAAAATGAAAACAAAATTAAAGCAAATTGTTTACAAAACTATCCAGATTTTTAATTTACTTTTAGATTACCCAGGCAAGAWATATCCACTTTAGCTACAGAGGAATTGTTTGTCAGAATTGCCAACAGTCTGTAATACTTTAAAATRTCTATCATCAGGTTTAGKTTGGATATTAAGAAAAGGTTTTTCACCCAGAGGGTGATTGGGYACTGGAGCAGCTCCTCAGGGAAGTGGTCACTGCACCAAGCCTGACAGAGTTCRAGACTTGTTTGGACAATGCTCTCAAACACAGGCTGTGACTCTTGGGGTGTCCTGTGCAGGGACRGGAGCTGGTCTYTGATGATCCTTGTGCTTCTCTTTCAAGTCAGGTTATGCTATGATTCTGTTTAGCACAGGGGGTGTCTAGGACAAGAAACATCTTTTTATATTGAAAGAGGAGAGACTTAATTTAGAAAACAGGAAATTAGAAAGAAATTCTTTACTCAGAAGGCAGTGAGACACTGGAGAACTTTGTGCAGAAGCTGTGKATRCCCCATTCTKKGAAGTGTTCAAGGCCAGGATAGGTGTGTTYTGAGAAGCCTGATGCAGTGGGTGRCATCCCTGCCCATGGCACGGTGTTGGAACTGGACAATTTTTAAGGGCCCCTCAAAACGAAGCTATTCTGAAATTCTGTGAAATACACAAGGCAAGATGAGATCTCCATACAGCCATAGTATGTTATACATGTATGTGGTAAAAAGGAAAAAAAAAAGCTAGTATCTGTGTTTATAAAAATGCTTATAAACTAAAGCATAAAATAGCATTGGAAAACTCTAAATGTTTTTTATCTTTTTTTTAAGGTAAAGGACAGAGCTTTTTGTATGTCAACTCATCTGCMCAGAAGGAAGGAAACAGAGCAAGGATAATTACCACTAAATTCTTCCCAGCCAGTCTTGGGGTCTGTAGGGTTCGCTTCTGGTTCTGGATGTTTSCTTCCAGGCAAACAGGAGTCCTGAAGGTAAAAGTCCTTCTACTACATTGTGGCATTATCATACTTGCTTTTGTACTATTTGCATTTTTTTGTCTAGGATTACCAAAATCTCAGGAATTTATGTTAACAATACTTCATCATAACTTACTGCAGTTACACCTCTATACAAATCTTCTCCTGACAGGATCAAGTGACAATTCTGCTTCCTTTTTAGTTCCATTTGAGTCCTTGCACTACATATGTAAGAATTAACACAGCACATTTGACTAGCATACTAAAACCTACCAATWCCAGCACAGTTCTCCTCAGAATTCACTCTAACATCAAATAGAGGCAATGTTTCATGCTTTAAATTAAGTATTTTTAAAATATAATGTAAGCATGTGTGAAAGGTGTTGTTTTATTGAAACAATTGGAAATTAGGTATTTAACTGAATTAACAATTATAGCCCAAGTTTCCATGAACCTGTCATCTTGCTGTTCCCCAAGCTTCCTTAAGAAATACACTTTTGRTTYTTAAGTAATCCAGTAACAGTCCAAGGAGGGATGTGACCCCTTGGCAAACAACTCACTTCATGTGACTCACTGAATAAATGTYGTACAGTTCCTTTTTAAGTGACCTGAGAAAGACTCCTGTCTGTGACATTTGTTAAATTTTGAAAACACAGATTATGTTAATTTTTTAGTCAGTAACAGAATATAAATTAGTCTGTGTTGAAAGTGAACAAGAATATTTTTGTAGTCTTGGACATTGAAATAAGTCGGGGAGTTTTTACCACTATTTTCTCCACTGGAAAAGATTATCATAGCACTGCTTCATGGGATTATAGTAAAATCAGGCTGGAAGGTGGTGTCTAGTCCAACCTCTTGCTCCAAGTAGAGTCAGCTACAAGGTGATGCTGGGTGGCTCAGGAATTTACTCAGTCTTGAAAATGTCCATAAATGGAGACTACTCAGCCTCTAGAGGTAACTTGTGCCACTGGTAAACTCCCCACAATTCTTCTCCTTACATCCAGCCCAAGGACAATGTTATCCTTCATTCCACCTTTTTTTTTTTTTTTTTTTTTTTTAGTAATATTTTCAGATGGGGTTTGCATATAAATTTTATCCATAGCACCTAGTTTATTACTATGAGTATTGCTGTAAATTTCCTTATTGATAAAAAGGAAAAAAGCTGTATTTAATAAAGTTCATATGAACAGCAGTAAAAAGCAAACATAAATTCCCTTTTTTTTATCTGTTGAGAGCTTAAATACTGTGAGATTATCTATGATTAACTATCTGTTTAAATTAAAGTATCCTGGACCTTAAAGCATACAGGATTGATGATGAGACCCTTTGAAGGAGCTTTTCAATGTTTTCAAGCATCACAGAACACTTAGCATTTGTGAATAAGTAGATGTGTGTGGCCCATGTGTGAGTTAGGAGGCTGACAGCCAGAGCCTGTTTTTTAATTGGTTTTTTTTTTTTTCTTTTTAAGCAGACCAGTTTAATTTACTTTCATTGCTTCAATTTTAKAAAGAATTCTCTAACTCCCACATACAAATAAAGTTCCCTGTTAATGGCTTTGCTACATGTACTCTTTACATAGAAACATATTCACAGCAGAGTGAAGCATTCAGCAAGGACTATCATCCCATCACAGAATCAATTTACCTCTGTGGACATTTTGCTGTTTTMTATCAAAGTAATAAGCTATTTCAGTATCAACTGTTGCTGTTATTAAATCAAGAATATAAATTAACTGTACCTATTCAAGTGAAAAAGAAGAAAGCCTAAAAAGAACAAAAAAAGAAAAGCAATAAATTCAACAGCCCAAAACTTCTAAAACAACAGCTCTGTGAAGATTTTTTTTCAGTTTGCACTGGAGGTGAAAGAAGTCAAACTGTAAWAGGAATTTTGAGTAATGTGCCAGAATATAATAACATCAGTACAAAAGCTGATAGAGTTTTTATCTAAAAGACAGCTATCTGGTTGAGTCTGAATTTAAAAAAAAATTTAAAAGACTGCAGATATAGGACATACTGAGATGTGTGATTAAAATGACATACAAGGAATGGGTAAAAGAAAGATAAAAAGGAGCATTGTAATAGCATAGGGAATAGGTGTGGTTGAGCTACAAAAAATAATATAAAGTTATGGGAACAATCCTATTCTTCCTCAGAAAAGGAACTGGTCATTGAGGAAAGGGGAAAAGGGAMTAGAAGTGCTTCTATTCTGTGTGCACAATACACATTTCAATTGCACAATTCCATTGTCATAAACTCTGTAATTTGTTCATAGGGAAACCAAAAGTCTGGGCTATTATTAGTGTTAGAAAGGACACAATGTTTACAGCAACTCTTGCATTAACATAGAATGGATGCTATTTAAAAGAGATCTGAATACTCCTGCTTCAGAACTTCAATCAAKCATTAACCAACAGGAGAAAAACATCACTTTGTAATTATTAAGAACAAAGCCACTAGCTTTCCTTAGAAGTACTTGGTAAGAGCATTTGAAAGGGGAGTTATCCAGCACTAAATACAAGCCAGGTCTAATATATCAATTAATATGTTCAGGACAAAAATACCTCTTAATTCAAACAAATTTTGCTGCATTATGCTACAACTGTAAATTTATAAAAACCTCACCTTTATCTTTATATTTTTATGATTACTTTGTTGAATTTCATGGTGGAGGAGAACAGTTTCAGCAAAAAATGAATGTGGTTTTCACATCTGTTTCATTCCAATGGAAATTCTATTGATCATCTGTCAGTAACACTGAAAACACTCAGTGTTTATTATGCTTCTCTACCATTTACCTCAGGAGTCTGCCATACTCATACAGTGGAGAATTAAAACTGAAATTAATTCCTGATGTGATAGTATGGCTAACATATCAGTTTACTGCCTTACTATTTGTTGATACTAACAAAACTGATTTATAATAAATTTTGGTATAAAACAGGACAACTTTACTCAAAAAAACTAAATTTACTCAAAAAACTGAAACAATTTATTACTTCAAACTAATGTTTAGGCAAATTTTTCATTGCTTCAAACAGAGGTTTAAGGGAATAAAGAGAAAGAGGTAATTAATTTTTAAGTGTTTCTCTTATTTAATTGGGACAATTAAATATGATACAATTTTGTAATCTGATTTGTGGACTTAAGAGAAGCAATTTCAGTCTGTTTCTGKTGTGACTTTAGTCCAAGAAAGACATGCAATGATGACTGCTGAGGAACAYAAATAGTTCAAAAGCATGATCTTAAAGATGTAAAGCAGAAAACATAGCATCATTATTCACTGGAGTCAATGGAAATTTTCCCCAGCTGACACAAGTCWCTGGTGCCTAATGAAGTGAAAATACAGGTTCTCTTTCTCCAGATTTTCTCGTTTCTTCGGCTGGCAATTAAAGACTCTAAGTTTTCAATGGTGGGAGAATACATATCTTATTATGCACCCTTCTCATTATGCATTGGTTCTTATTTATTAGGCAATTCATGTGGAATGTACCTTTCATCATTCCAACTGCTAGATTCAGGCAAGACCAGGAAGATAATATATCATAATGAAAAGTCAGGAAGAGGGTACAGGATAGCCATGAGTTCTAAATGCTGATTARCAAATAGAAAATAGTTTCTATTTTATGACCTTAAAAAGTACTTCCCCTATCCTCGAAATAGAAGCTGAAAAAAGAATTCAGAAATTTCCAACACACAGGGTATTCTGTGGAGAATTAAAACTAAGTCATGACTTTAAGGTGGAAAATAGGATTTTCTAAAGAATGCTGTTGTCTGTGGATCAGCTAGATCAGTATCAGGCTGGAGAACAGTCTTATCAGATTGATAAATACAGAGTTGTTCAATGGGATTTTGCAACACCTTGTTTGGTTGCTTTGAGGGTTTTGTGGTTTTGGAGTGGGGTTTTTTTGTTTGGTTGGTTGGAGGTTTTTTGGGGTTTTTTTTTTGCTTGGTTGTTTTTTGTTTGGTGGTTGTTTTTCTTCCATTACATACCATATAGTGGGGTTTATCTTGCCATCTTTTTTCTCTTGCACATCTTAAGTTGTTTTCACTACCCAGCTGGCTTGTACACTTTAGCTAGGATGTTGTGCAGGAAGGTGCTGCTGGAGGTATTAAGCACCACAGAGTTGTACCCTTACAGGGCTTTAGGAAGATGTTATCCATGAAAATTTGCTCAGCTTGTCATGTGCTGTATATGTTTACTCAGGCCAGCAAAAGTCTCGTGTACACTTGACGTACTTCCTGATCCAGGAGATGCTCAAACACTGAGTGACATGGCAGCCACAGGAAAGAAGATATTATTGTGTTTCCTCACTTTCACTTGGCACAACCTAGGAAAGAATAAGACCTGTATCCCCTGCTAAAGGAGCAGAGTCCTTGGGCTTCCMATTTTTCTGAACTTTCCTTTAATCTCATTTGACTTAGCATGCATTTTCAGTTATGTGTTATTCTTTTAGAAATTTCATCTAACTTTTTAAAAGGACATTTAAGAACACAGACCCTTTCCTGGTATAGTTGTGGGTAGAAAAAGGTTTGGAGAACCCAGGTATTCAGGAGTACTTTGGAAATTACTTGTCCTAATGGGATTGAAGCATCACCCCAGGAGGGTACATGAAGCAGAACTGGGA
>CADDXX010000751.1:6675-26323 GCA_902810485.1 Alauda arvensis
TAGCTGGAGCTGTTTTAGCAATTCCAAAGCAGTACCACCCACCCAGGGGTGGGGTGTGAGCTTCCCAGCCATTSTAAATAAAGAACCCCTCCAATCTTCCAACAGCTCTGATGAATGATGGGGGTTGAGGCTCTGGTTCAGCAGGTGTGGATTTACCAAGGGAGAGAAGACAGGAGATGCAGTCTGCCTTGAGCAGGAGTCACTCCATGTCCTTCATTCCACCTATTTCTCTCAGACTGACTTAGAAAAAAGATTACTCTTCCTCCTCTGAACTTTTTCCAGAAGTGATTCTGTGTGTTTCTAGGATTCCCAGCTTATCTGGCATGAGATGGGAGTTAATTTAAACCACCACTCCTCAGTGCTCTTTTTSTAAAGCATTTCATATTTTGTGGTTGGTTTGCACTTTGGGTTATGCCTTTTAACACAACCTTTTAGCAGAGGACTCGGTGTAGATGGTAGAGCATCATCTCAAATTGCCATGAATTTTRAACACCAAACCTAAGAATATTCCAAATGCAAAACTGTCACTGTAACAGAATCCAGGAATCCCAGAAAGTAGAGGGATGGCGTTTTCCCTGTCCAGCTGAATCCACCTTTATGAACTGAGATAGTGAGAGATTTATGGAGCAATTATTTTGTTATTTCTACTCAGAGAACTCATTCGTTATGTGGGCAAACTGCAAAGTGAAATGTCTGTTTAAATGTAAAGTGATGAGCRGGGCTCCTATTAATACCTGAAAAATTTCATTTTCAGAAATGGAGTCACTACAGCTGAAGAGAGAAAAGTACTATTTTAAGAGCCACTCATGCTGATTTATAAAATGTATTTTGAATTACCCACTGGAGTATTATAAAGCATGAAAAAGCACTGTGTCTTAACTTTCTTTTAAACCAGTGCCCCTAATCCTCTTTCTGTTCTAATATTAGCATGGATGAACCATCTCTGGGGCCTCATAATTAAGACAAGTCTGTCTATGCTACTTYAAAACCCAAATGTAGGCAGAATTTTTAAAGGTTTTTTAAGATAAAGCTGYGCTCTAATTTCTGCCCCTAGGCAGATATTATTGCTGAGTTGGAATAGTCTGCATAACCTCCACAATGTTTCTGTGGAAGGGAAAAGAAATCCTGGTTGCTCTGCTCACTGGGAACATTTTGAAGGCCAGTAAATCAGTTTTCTGAGATTGAAAAGGCAATRCAGAAGTGATGTTCACATCTGCACTGACTTTTCAAAGTCATTAGAGTTTAAAACGGCCTACAGTCAAAAAGATGTTGGAAAGTCTTCAATCCATCATTTCCCATTTAAATCCCTGCTAACTGAGCCCTTGGCTTTGCCTTGATAGCATGAGTTAGAAAAGAAGCCAGCAATGAAACAAAAAAAGAGAATTTCTATTCCCTATAAGACTCCCCATGTCTTGAGGATCCCAATATCCCAAAAAAAGGCTTTGGTCCAGTATCCAGTTCTCTGGATACAGTTCAGTGGCTTTCTTTATTCAGTTTAATTCAGTTTCCTAAAGATGGGTGTGTAGAAGCATTTGAGACATCAAATAATACATTTGAGACATCAAATAATGCATTTGAGACATCAAATAATGGTTTTTAGACTTCAAATAATGCATTTGGGACTTGTACATGGGGCTGACAAGATTAATGCAGAGTCTACACAAGAACATCCCAAACAGCACCAACCATTTTTGGGGGACTGAGACATCCTTGAAATTCCCAAGGACTGCAGAAGAAGCTGAGATAACAAATCAAGTGTAGACACTGGCATGTAGTTTTTTTTTTCTCAGAATTTATTTGCCTTTGCAAAGGAAACCATGTTGGGGTTGTGTGTGGGTTATTAAGAACATCTTCACAGTCACAGGAGTTGTGACACAGGACTGCAGGGGACATGAAACTCTGGATTGGGAGATGGAGGTCCAGCAAAATACATGGCAATAARTGGGACTAAATATCTGTGGCTAAGAGGATGTATTTAGACCCTGTTCAACAACTGCTGTCTAGAAATCCACTGAACTGTTTAAATGTACTTTTATCTGTGAGATTAAAAAAAAAATCCTTATGATTCCCAGTCAAGTCATTATTTTTTTTCTCATTTCTTCATCTGTTGAAAGCAGCTCCTCAATCTAAGGTGTGTTCAACATCTTCATATAACACATTCATAGATTTTTTTTCAATCATTCAGATTAAACTATGGCCAAGACTACCATTCTTTAAACAAATGTATTTAATTTTAGTTGGTTTATGGAGAAGAAATATTTCTCTGTTCAGGTTGTATTTAGGTTTGGAGAACTTGATGTGGATAATCCCACAGGTAATGGCATCATCCAGTTTTGGCCAGCTGGTAAATACATGAAAATCCCAAAACTGGGATTCCCAAAGGCATTTAAGTTTTGTGTAAAATAAGACTGCAAAGGAAAGGGGATAAAGGTGTCCAGATTGGAGAAGAGGTGCTGGATGAGCTGGTTATTATGGCAAATTGAAGAATCCATATAGAATATACACCCGGATATGAACACAAATCAATAATTATTTGGGATCACAGATTCCTGCTGCCATTTATGTGTTCTGTTTGCAAAAAAAACCCTAAAAAACCAAATTCAGCTGGAGTTTTCACATTCTTAGACCTCAAAGTATAAACCACGAGGTACAACCTGGCTTTTCTCATTCTGATGATCACAGAAATTCTTGGGGGTTTTTTTGTCTTTCTCTTGCCAAGGTTGCAGGAATCCATCCAGAATGCAAAATATTCCAGCAGGTGGTCAAAGAGGAGGCTCTCTGCTCACAACACAACGAATCTGCTTCAGCTGATCCTAAAGGTAAGGGTCCTTTRTGATGGGCATTCCCTGGCTTGGAATGTCTCACATTACACATTGGTGTGTTCTTTATTTACTTTACTATGCATTTATTTTATTTACTATTTATTTATTTTATCCAAAACTCCAAACAAACTCCCATGGAAGGTACTGAAGACCCTACTGAAGATGTATCACGTTAGGAATCGTTCCAACCTGGTGAAAATATTCTTTGGGGTTAAAAAAAATGTTAAAAAAACCCCAAGTTCTTGTAAACATTACACTTCTACAATTTTAGTCATTATTTGTTTGCTTGTGAAGATTTATTGTGGTGGTGTTCAGAAGTCCATCACATGCTCAGATATAAATTTCAAAAACTAAAATGAACACATTACAGAGCCTGGAAAATAGATTTGGAATGTTGTGTAAGGTGTTCCCTCCTGGGGGTTTGGAACTGAGGMAACATGCTTAGAAATAATTCAACATGGAATTTCAAAATGGTCAGACTCTTTCAAAAACTCAGTCCTACTTTATTCTGGTCAGCTTTGTTTACAGAAATTTGAATCCCACCTTGGCGATGGATTTTAAAATGCTTGTTTTCTGCAGAGGAATTATGAGACAAAGATTCCTCATGCATTTGGCTGGGATAGAATTATTTGAACCGCTTGGAAGTCTGCCTCTAGCAGCTTGATGAAAATCAGAATCTAACCCCAAAATATTTCTTTTGTCTTTCATATTATTCTGCAGAATTTCCAATTATTCCCTTGTTATTCCTCATCTAGGTTCCTATTTTATTTTGGTGCTATTTCTCACAGAYACTTTAGGAAAGTCCAAAATACCTCTTGGACACATTTTGCACTTAGAACACACAGTAACCCACCACAAAATATTCTGGTTCAAATTAGGCATTTTCAAACATTATTAATTACCTGCATTACAGGATGTCACTCCAGGCATCATCTWCTTCAACACAAAAGTAATTACATGATTTTAGAATCCTGTTTGTAGCAAAAGAAATATAAATCCCTGAGACTTCCCTAAAGCTTTTTTAAAATCTTCAAACTTGTCCACTCTGAGCTTCTCAAAGCTCCCTTTTCCACCTTTTATTCTCCAGATAAGGAAAGACTTCAATGAAAGCCTGTTCTGGTATTTACAGCCTTTCTCAATATAGTTTGAAATTAAATACTAGAGCTGGAAAAACAACTTATCCCAAATATTTTATCTGGAGGAGAGCACTACACTAAGAGAGGTAAAAATCCATTGCCTGTGTTTCAGTTTTCAGGAACTCAGCGAGGCCAACAGAAGGATCAGAGTTTGTAGAGTTAAACCCCAGCAGTCACAGAGGATCTGAGCTGGAATCAGTCTGTGGGGCAGAGCTTTTAATCTCAAGGAGTCCCACGTTATTCTTGTACAGAGCAGTGTCCAGTGAATGCCACCAGCAGAACCCAGGGSGAAATCCCTCTCATTTTGGAGCAGATATGTAAAATAAGTCAAATGAATCAAGTCCTAACTCCACTTTTTTTCTAGTTTTTTTTCTTTCACTGTCTAAAAATTCCTGGATTGCTGAACAAGACTTAAATATCCATGGTGTCAACATTTATAAATACAACTCCTACTGCAGTTGTCTTTATGGGTGAGACTTGGACACCACCAGTCCTCTGAAAACCTTGGCATAAAAAATTCCCTTTCAGCCTCTGCACTCTGCAGTTTCTTTGCTATAAACTGCGGAAGTCACTGGAAATAAATAATTTCTAGGAATCAAGACATATAAATTCTGTTCCTACACAAGGCCACACAAATGTAATTTTTAACCCCACATTGCCAAATAAAATAGATTTTTAGACCCAGCTCACCAAATCTGCCAAGCCTTTCTAGGAAGGACCACTCCAGCTGCYAAGTGTAAGTGTGGGGGCCACTGTGTGTCYWRGTGGGACTGACATTACCTGGCWTCATTAATTTGACAATTAGCAGTTYAGGCTGTAACCATCAGTGWGAGCCAGGTATTTGCAGGGTGTGATTCATCCTGTCCTCAGGAAGGAGCCACCAATATTTGGGATGAATCAGCACTGGAAATCTCTTTCAAAGGGAACGTAGCAGAGATTAGCTGAGATGCTTGAGGCAGTAAAAATTACAGCTAATGAAGGAGGGCCTCTCTTTTCCCTGGAAAATTGGGTATACCAGGAATTTCATCCTCCCGAGGGTGATGTGAGGGAAATGCTGTGGGAGATTGTCAGGACAATCCTTTAGAAAGCCAGAGAGGAACTTTGCTCAGCTCCAGGCAAGGATTGCTCCCACACTTCAGCTTGGCAACTTTGCCTCGTCATCCACGGCAGAGGCAGCAGAAAAGAATCACAGAAAGAAATCACACCTCCCAACTCAACTCCCTGCTTTATATCGCCCTTATGGCTACCTAGAGATTAGTTTTGGTTAGAGCATCATGCTTTTTTTTATTGTTTCAGGCACATTTACATTCTGGCATTTTTCCCGTGCTGCCCCCACTTGCCAGCAGCTTTTGGTCTCAGAGTGATGCAGCTGTGACAAAGCTGTGACTCACTGAAACCCCTGCAAACCCTGCTCAGGGCACTCAGAGCCAGCAGCACCCCAGTCTCTGCTTYAGGGAACACCAATTCCAGCCAGACCCACTCCCAGTGATGGCCTGAGATGTTCTCCTAGCCCGGGATAAATTTAATCCCTTTGGAAATCCATCCAGAAAAATGCCATTGATTGCCTAAGACTGGGACTTCAGCCCCAATTTCCTTTAAGCCAGGTGACATTGGTAGGTCTTGAAACATGAAATRAAGAGGTTAAGGCTGAGTTTGAAGTCTGATGGATTTCAGTTGGGCTCTGTAATGRGGAATCTCAAGTAATGAGAAAGGAGTAATGAGAAGTCTCAAGTGCTAATCATTATTCAATACTTTTCTTTCTGTGGCTTTTGTTTTGACAACAGAAAAGAGCTCCAATYGATTGGGCTTTCGGATTGTGTCTGCTTGAATTTCAGGTACATCCTCTCATGAGATGAGGAGGGGGAAGGCCCAGCTGGAATACCAAGTGTGAGCAAGGATGCATTCAAGGAGAAAGGGARAACACTCCTCTCCTTCACCTGCGGGGCTGCACGTCCTGCTGTGCCTCCTCCTGCATGTGAATGAGTGGGAAAGGCACAGACAATCTCATTATAGCAGAACAAATGTGTGATGTTCTCTGTGATTTTCTTTACTTAGAAGCACTTTTTTTTGTTTTACAGGATGTGCCAGAGATTGGGATGGTTTAACCTGCTGGCCCAGAGCCACTTTTGGGGAAGTGGTTAAAATTCCCTGCCCACGATTTTTTGAAGAATTCACCAGTACCCATGGCAAGATTATTTCCTATTCTTCTCATCCCTTCCTTTATTATTTTTTTTAATTTTAAATTAATTCCAGTAGTTGAGGATTCCTTCATATTTTCCTGATTTACACTGTTCTTATGTCAGTCAGCATTCAGTAATTATCCAGATACAAATCTCAGCTTGGGGTCAATATTGACTCTTATGATTTTTGTTGTGCTCTGCTGAATTGTTTAATTCCTTTGCTGATGCAGATGTGATGGACAAGTGCACCATGCTGCTAAATTTATAAMGGAATATGTCATGGAAGCACTGATTTATAAAACTGTGCATTAATTAGTATTGGAAAGAACCTTCTTAGGTCATCCAATCCTCCATTTAGAGCAGGACCAAGATCAAAGCTTGTATGGAGCTTCCAGACTGGAAAAAGACAGCTCAGGAATTTGCCCCCAATCCCCAAATCTGCTGTAAATGTATGATTTGATTTCCTCTGTGGAAGGAATGAATYTGCAGAGTTGATTTTCCAGAGGAAATGCACAAGTCCCACTGCATCTTGAAATGACTGGGAACATGTCCCTCAATTTTTTTAAAGGATAGATATATAAAATATTGTCATTCTTATACCTAATCTCCCTGAATATGACTAAACCTGTAAGCCCCTAACTAAGGAATCAAAGGGGTAGTAAGAATTTATTGCTACTCAAAAGCACSAGCACCCCTAATTAATTTTCTGCTGTGTTTTCCCGTGGAAGGTTTCCTCCAGAGGAACTGCACACAGGAGGAAAATTGGTCAGAGCCGTTCCCACCATACACCATTGCCTGTGGGTTTGATGAGGGCTCCAGTAAAGGACCTGAGGATCAGGTGAGGGTTGGATTTCGGGCTTCTGAGCATCTCCAGAGCACCCTTGTCCTGAGCAGCTCCACACATCTGAGTCCTGTCAGGACCCAACAATTACCCATTCTCTGTGCTAAACTCAAAACTTCTAGGGATGTTTAGGATTTGATTAACAAATTTGGCTTAATATAAAGCAAGTGAGCAGCACTTTCTTCTTCATCCAAACATCTCCTCTTGGTGTTAAATTCATGTCCAAACCAACAAAGACATTGGTTCTCTGGCAGAGGTGGTGTAAATCCCCATCATGCWCACATCTCCCAGGGAAGCCCTACCCACCACTCCTCAGGGATTTTTTTTTTTTTTCAGGGAAAATTCCTTTGGATCCCTCCCCTGTTTGTATTGTTTTCCAGATTTTCTTTGAGTCATAGAAAAATATTTCTTGACTTTAAAGCCTTAACTTTAAAACACACATCCTTAGGAGGGAATGCTTGGATGACACTGAGTATTTCCACACTTAATCTCAGGTGCTCAGTGGAGCAGGAAATAATATTTTTCCTATCTGAAAATCATCATTCRTGCTCAATTAAGCTTCAGAATTTCTTTCACCTCCACGTTTTGATGTGATTTAAATTTCCACATTCCTCCTCACCATACTGGAGTTCATATCTGGAACTCAACAAATATAAATATATTATTCCTTCTATAAATAGGAATATTTGTACTTTGCACACTGGGGAAAGATAAATGCCTTAAAAGCTTAAAAAAGTGCTTAGAAAACTTAAATAACTGCTTAAAAGCCTTCTAGAAAGATGCTGGAAATGATCTGAACAGTTCAGAAGGGGTGTAAGATGAATGAAAGGATGTGTAYTCTGGAGCACAGTTGTCCAGCCCCCATGGGCTTCTCCCACAAGACTTAAACTCACTCTCCAGGTGSCTTTCTCCAAGCAGTCCCTGGATTATGCTAAGCCAGGCATAATTTCTGGCTGATCTAGGCTGAAATCAAGCAAGGAGCTGTATTTATATTTCAAAAGGATAGCAGAGAACTGTTGTCTGTGCTCTGGCTGTGTTTAGTTTGTCATTCCAGTCAAACCCACAAGGTTTGRCCACAAAAGGAAGATAAGATCAGCAATCTCTGCTGCACTGCACACACAGGGAAGTGAGTAAAAATCCCAATTGTGTCCTAAGAGAACCACTTTGTGTTTTGTATGTACAGGGAGCACTCACAATGTCCTTTGTATTCAATGCTGTGTTTTCATCTCTCCCACAAAAACAGATAAAATGAATGGAAACACTTCATTATTCAATTAAATAACATATTTTCTTATCTTCTTATCTGTGTTTTTAAAATACTGTGTAAGGGATCAGGGCTGTTTCAGAAACACCAGGATGATTCCTTTCGTGTCAGGGTTGCAAGGTCTCCTTATGGAGCTATTTAAAATTGCTAATGTGTTAGTCAGCCTAGAATTGCAGCCTCCTGTATAAACAGATTTGGGATCAATTAGAGAACAAATTGTCCACTGGGTTTATAAGGAGGAAATYTGCCTGGGTTCAGAGAATTTGGTTTCTGGGGATTTTAAATAATTAGGTGAGTTTGCAGTGAATCAGAATAAAATTTGCATAGTTAAAGCTAAATAAACAAGCTTTATTTTTCTTAGGACATAGGATTAGGATTTYTTAGGATATAGATCTTAATTGAAAACAAGTAAATTTTAAAAAATTTACAGTGCTACAATACACAGCAAGGAATGAACTGTTTGTCCGGGACTTAAGGACTGTGAAATGATTTTCTTGGCTTTAACTTACCTCCACAACATAATTAACTCTTTATCAATGTTTCAGCTTCCTCACCTGCAGATTGAGGGTTTCATTTCTCTTCCAGCTACAGCTGTTTATGAAAATCAATATTTATTGAATCTGGCCCGGGTCTAAAGCAGCAGATTCCCAAATCTCCCACCAGCGCTCCAGAGCTTTTATGCAGTGACATGAGGAGAGGTGGTTATTACATATCAAAGTTGTATTTTCCTGCTGAACATGCTCAGAGGGATCAGATGAGCCTGTGGGGTGTGAAACCTCTCTCCTGTGTAGGGTTCAGTGGGATGCAAAGGGAAAACTCTGTTAGGAGTGGTGGAGGGAAAATCCTGAATCAGATCCTGATCRTGTAAAACAGCACAGAGATTGTGGGGCTGAGCAGTGAGGGAAATGTGTGCCAGTGGAATGAGCACCCCCACAACCACCTGCATTGGGCTGTGTCTCTTTTCCCCACAGAAATCCTATTATTCTGCATTTTGGCGYGTCTACACCGCTGGCTATGCGGCATCCGTGACTTCGCTCATTACGGCTCTGATTGTCTTTGCTGCCTTCAGGTAAACAGAAATGGGCTTTTTCTCAGCATGCCTGAAGAGAATTTCTCTCAGATCCTCTGTGTTTTGGTTGATGGTTTTGTTTTGTGGGATTTTTTAAATTGTTTTTATTGTTTTCTAATCACCTTTGATGGTGATGGGTCCTCCTCTACTCGTGCTGCAGTGTTTCCCTGCAAATGTTAAAACAATCAAGCTGGGCAGTCTCTCTTAATCTCCTTACTGACACCATACAGTGAAAATGCCCTAACTTTAGATCATTTTTAACATTTTTTGATCATCCCTAATGTGCATGGCAGGACAGACTCTGCAGAAACAGTGCCCCATGCCCCTGAACCAGTGTTTCCCAAATTGTCCATTCCCTCTGTGAAAGTCCATTGTTTCCATAACTGAGGGYTATAAAAAGAGATTTGATTCCATTGAAATGCCTCCTTTGATGATGTTGGCCATTGGGAAGTGGATCTGGGGTTTGGCTGAGGCAGAGCACAGAGCAGCTCCCTGCCTGGAGTGGGTTCAAAGACACAGCCCTCACAGAGGGACCCAGGAGCACGAGGCTGATGTGTCCAAACCTTGAGGGACATTCCTTCAGCTCAAAGTAAACGTGCACAGGGCACTCTAGGGAAAGGGAATCATAGAAACATTGGGCTGGAGAAGGCTTTTAAGATCAAATCCAACTGTAAATGCAGCATGGCCCAGTCTATCACTGACCCACGAGCCCCAGCACCACAGTCATGTGTGGTTTAAATACCCACAGAGATGGGAACCCAACCACTTCCCTGGGCCACTACTCATCAACCCTTTCCATAAAGAAATTTTCCCTGATATSCAGTGTAAACCTCCTCTGGCACAACTTGGGGCCTTTCCCTCTTGTCCTGTCCCTGTTCCCTGGCAGCAGAGCCCGGCTCCCCTGGCTGTCCCCTCCTGTCAGGGAGTTGTGCAGAGCCACAAGGGCCCCCCTGAGCCTCCTTTTCTSCCCCCTGAGCCCCTTTCCCAGCTCCCTCAGCTGCTTCCCATCAGATTAATGCAGTTCAGTGCAACTGCTCTGGCAGCCATCCCATAAAAAGTGACTGACACCAATTCAATCCTTCCTTTGACCCAAAAGGGGCAGAAAAGCCTGATGCAAGCTTGTTCAACAAAAAAGTGATTAAAAATAATTAAGGGGCATTATCATAATCCAGCCCAAGAGTCCCACAGTTACTCTCTCCTCCTGGCATCTCCTTTAAATGTGTGGTGATCCTAGGACAATGATCCTGGAACTTTTATTAGCTTAAAAAGGTAACAACTTCTCTGCTCCCTCCTGTCTCGCTGCCTTTCAGGTAGTGACAGATCATTTACTGCTCTGCAAGGTGTCTGCAGCCTTGTGTGCTCCTGTTTGGCTTTCCATGAGGAAACTTCTCTCAGAGAACAACTTTTATTTTCCCTTCCAGGAAATTCCACTGCACACGGAATTACATCCACATGCACCTGTTTGTCTCCTTCATCCTGAGAGCAGTGGCTGTTTTCACCAAGGATGCTGTTTTGTTTGCAGATGAAACCATGGACCACTGCCTGATGTCAACGGTACTGAGCTTCCCCTCCCTCCCTCCCAGCCCTGACTGAACATTTCAGTCTTTACCTGCTACCCCTACCTGTGCCCAATATTCCAGCACACATCCTGAAACTTTGCTCACACCCAGTTAGCAAAAGCACTTTTAGGAAACACAGAGGGAAAAGGTTTATCCATCATTATAATCCAGATTGAAAAAATTATTTAAAACTTTGGAATTTTAGAAAAAGGGTGCTCAGCATCTCATTTTTTAGTTCAGCAGTGGCACTAAAACAATTAGATTGACTTGGGTGTTAGCTGAGTAAACAATCCAGTGCTGCTTCCTTCACATTAAGTGATATGTTAACAGGTGTCAAAGATTTTAGACATGCAGCTTTGCAAAACAGGGCTACAATTGATTTTCTTCTATTAGATTTTATTTTATAGACTCGGGTGTGAAGATTTTGAAAAGGGTGTGTTGTATGAATCTGATTCATATAATCCAGATTCAGAATCCAYCCATAAGAGCATACAACAACTGAAGGAAGCTGTGTCAAAGGCAGCAGGGAGTTATTTTCATCCTGTTTCTCCTATTGTTAAAACTGAAATCTTTAAACAAACTGCATTATGTAAACACAAAGTCCAAGTGCTAAGGCTGCATTCAGCTTTGATGTTTAGGTCTGTTGACTCTAATGAAGCTCTAGCAATTTCTACCAGAAAAGAATTCMATCTGTGAGAAAAGAAACCCCAATATTTCCCTTTCAAAAATCTAAAATAAAGTCCAYTTAAATTACGGAACCTACAGAAATGTTGTTATTTCTTCATTCTTGTGTGRCAACATTGAATTTTGCCTGCATTTCTATAGAAACCAGCCATAGTGAGAGTAGACCCTAAAAGGTTTTCCTTCCTCTGCACTTCCAGGTTGCTTGCAAGGCTGCTGTGGCCTTCTTCCAATTCAGCATTTTAGCCAACTTCTTCTGGCTCCTCATCGAAGGGATCTACCTGCAGACCCTGCTGCTGCTGACCTTTGTTTCCAACAAGAAGTTTGTGTGGTGGTTCATATTCACTGGCTGGGGTGAGTGCTCCCTTCCTCTTTGTGCCACTCAGCATTTCTGGTTGCTTGCAGGACTGGATAAAATCTGTGGTTTCGGGTAAAAGGTGACTTTTTTTAGAGGGAAATTGTCCCTTTCATCCAGTGCTGCTGCAACAAAGCCACATCATGGTGTTGCCTTTTATATCTTCATTATTTACACCATGGTGGTGAATAATCCAGGATGAGTGATATGGCTGGATAATAAATATCSTAGAAATGTGTTCAATTCCTCCACTGACTGAAGAAGTTTGGGTGACTAAGTTGCCTTTTGTTTTTAGCAAGCAGAATTTGACASATTAATCTTAAATCATGTGAGTCCAGGCCTAGGAATGAAGTGATTCTATTTTTATTTTATTTTCAGAGATCTCCTGGTTTTGAGGAATCTCTTGAGGTTATACAGCAATTGAAGTTGTCTCTGATATTCAGAATAGGAATGTGAAAGAAATAAGATTTCTTTCACTGCTCAGAATTTTTTATTGTGACTCTCAGATTTTCCCATGTCTCACCTTGGCTGCTCTAAAATGCAGGCACCCAAACTGAGTAGTCACAGTGACATTTTTTAGAAGTGAAACCCAAATTATGCTGAATAAATATTAATTTATCCTTCACCTTCAGATTTTTAGACTTTATTTAATGTAATTAAATTTTTGTTGGAGCTATTCCAAATAGGATTGTCTGAAAGTAGACTCTCAGCCCTTGATTAATCATGGCCAACTTGAGATAAGAAAGCAAACAACTCAATTAATAACGTGGTGATCCTCATCTCCTTCTGCAATCAATGSAAGGTGAGAGATTCCTCAGGGATAACTCACATTTAGGTGATGTGGAGGGAAATATTTATTTTTGTTAATTAAAAAGCCAACTTGAACTTAACAAGGTCYCAGCTTAAAGGACTTGAGCAAAGGGCTAATATTTGTCAGGACAAGTTCTGGGCACTTCCTGCAGATCTCAGCTGATACTTGGACATGAATTACCTTTATTTCTATAGAATAATCAGTGAAAATGTCACCTGCTTCACACTGGAGTCCCTGTTGTGGCAGCTGTGAAAGTCACTTAGTCTTTGGAAATTCAATTCCACAGGAGGAGAGAAAGAGCAATTTCTGCTTTATTTATAGGTCTTAAAAAAATCCAGTCAAAAATGTAGAAGGATAGAAGGATGAGCAGTGATAAAGTGAGGCTAGAAATCACTGGATTCTGGGTTCAGTTAAATTTTCATGGAATTCTTATCAGCTGATTGGTCTGGAGTGATTAGTAGAGGGTCTTTGAGACAAAAATATGAACTCTTGCAGCTGCTGTGCAAAGGGCCACAATTTACAAGATAAAAGAGCCCCAGCTAAATAATTGATTACTCCAGGTTTACAGGTGCTTGTAATTCCTATCCAAACCTTCAAGCATTTCTTAGCATTTATTTCTGAAAATGTAATTTCACACCATCCCCTCCTCTCCTTTACCATGATTTCATTCTCCTGCCCTTTTATYCCTTTCTTTTTTTCCTTTCCCTGGACTGCAAATTAAATTCTTTAATGAAGTTATTGAAAATTGCCTGACCCGTAACTTGACCTTTAAACTGACCCGCTGCACTGTGACCCTGCTGGAATAAAGATTCCATGGGAGGTGATATTCCAACCAGTGTTCCTGTTGGTTTCCTCAGGAGCTCCCACTGCTGTGCTGTTTGCTTGGGTCCTCACACGACTCCATCAGCAGAACACTGGGTAAGTCAGAGCTGGGAGGAGGAACACAAGGACTTCCTGGTTTTTAAGTTTTTCTGTTTTTCTGAGGGGGAAAAAAAGATGTATAGGAAAAAAAAAAAAGAAAGGAAAAACCCCTCAGGTTCTAAAGTTGTGGCTCTGATTTTTTATTTCTATGTAAGTAAGTGAGAAAATAGTTTTATAACTTGTCATTTTTATGGCCATGTGTGGGGTAACAAAACCTGGAAATATCATATTAACYACTGAAATTTCATTTAAGTTCCCTCATGCCCAGTCCTGGAAATAATTGAATTTCAAGACAATTGCTGCCTCTGTATAAAGTCAATAAATATTGMCTTTRATTACTGACCCTAATCTCTTCAAAYARGAACTTYCCAAACAACCAACGTTGTCTTAAGGAGTTTCTTCTTTTGTTTCCATTCAATGATTTWATTTTGTTTTATTTTCATCTGTACCTTCTAACATGAGCTCCAGACAGAAAGATTGTTTACTCTAAGTTATCCTGAAGGCTTTCAGATAATTTCCCATCAGCTGGAAAAGGCACTGTTTTACACCTACCTGCTCAGAACTCAGGAGAGTTGAGCAAGAGCTTGAGTTGAGAGTGGTAAGAAGAGCAGGAAAGAAGCCTGAAGACACAAATGTGTTTTTTCACTTTGGTTTGGTTCTTCAATCTGTGATTCTTGGTGATTAAATTTTCTTTAGATTACACTACACAAAAAAACAGGGATTTAAAACTTAGTATCCACCACTTTCCTTCCTTGTGGCAGAAGTGCTTTTGTGTGAGATGGGAAGCTCCCAAGGGACRGATAAAGAACCTGGTTGTGTTTGTTGTTCCAGGTGTTGGGATGATGATGAAAATGGAGTGGTGTTATGGATCATCAAAGGCCCCATCCTGCTGACTGTATTAGTAAGGTTTTTTTCATTTTCCCTCGGGTTTCTGCATATAGATTATTTTATCCAGTGTGCTTTTAAAGTGAGGTCTTATGATTGTAACTTAAGACAAAATAAATCTCCCTTATCCATGGATTTGTACCACCTGAATTTAGGGAGGCAGCAATCTGTTTTTCAGGTCTATTTCTGGTATAATCCCTGTCATAAAAAAAGACAAGAACARTGGGGGCTTTTTAGACCATTTTAAAATCTAAATTTAAAACCTAAATTTAAAGTTCTGACCAGAAGATCAAGGCATTAATATCAGACATAAAATGATATTAAGTGTAGGCCTACAGTAATTCAACACAACTTTCATCATATTTTATGTACAACTATATATTGGTGGGAAAGATAATTATTACTTCAAAGCTATTGATGTGAGCTGAGAACAGATGAGCGTTGGTTTATAGCAGTGCAATTCCTGAAAGTGGGGATTTTTAGTTATTTGTATCAACTGAAGGCATGTCCTGGTTTGTAGTAAATTTTCAGATTTTGTCTTGTCTTTGCAGATTAACTTTATTATATTCATTAAYGTGATCAGGATTCTAGTCCATAAATTGAAATCCCAGGAGGGAGGAGGGAGCCACTCAAACCACTTTGTGTGAGTATTTCTGAGTCTCTCAGGACTGACCTGTTCTAACTGCTGTAAGAAATYTTTAATGGGCAGGAGAACAGAATGTTCTACTCCTCTGCTAATAGAAAGAGCAGAAATGACGATGTGAACTTTCCTTTTTCATCCCAAATGTCACATCTTGCTTTTCTGCAGGGGAAGAAGTGTGGGGTGGATGTGTTGGGGACAAAGAGCAAAGCAAAGTGTAAAGAATGAAACTTCAAAAGCGTGACAGTGYAAACCCTAAATGTCAGGTGATGAAYCCATCTCACTCCCAGTSCTTTCCACACAAATRTCCACATAAAGATGCAGAYAATTTCCTTTAAATTCTTTGCAGYAGCAGGATRRAATCTGTAACCAAGCCYAGTCCTGGCTGTTCCCAGTCACTGGGGATCCCATCAGTGCAGTCACAGGACCTTTCCATAACTTCTCTGCCTCCATTTGGAGCTGCCCCCTGAATTTAAAAATGTCCCAACATATCATTGCTGTCACTCMTTCCCTGCTTCTAACAGTGCATTGTTCTTTAATTCTTGCTTTTGCAGGCGACTTGCAAAGTCCACGTTACTTCTGATCCCCCTCTTTGGGGTGCACTACATTGTGTTTGCCTTTTTCCCSGAGAGCACTGGGCTGGAGGCTCGGCTTTACATCGAGCTGGGCCTGGGCTCATTCCAGGTRAGATGGACAAAATGCCCAGCAGGCTGAGGTGTTCGTTCTGGAACACCACACTTGAGGCTGGTTATTGGAGCAGGATTTATTAATGAGTCCAGATTCAACTCATCCCGTCTCACTCCTTCACGAGCTCTGCTTGCCCCCTTCTTGTTTGAAATCTCTGAGTCAGGCTTTGCATGAATGATCCCCAAAAATAAACACAACAGCTACTTTTGTTGAATAACAATGACAGGATGCCATGAAGAGCAGGCTGTGGATTGAGGTGAGCTGATGGAAAATTATTCCACATGTAACAACCATAAGGGGGGTGGTAAATAAGGGTACACARCCACCTACTCTGCCCTTACCCTTTAGCAGGGAACCATGTTGACGTCTCTGTGTTTATTTTGCTGTTCCACCACTCAGAACAGATCTGAGAGGGTCAGGGCCAGTGTGTGGTACATTTTGTACTGAACAGCTGAGATCTCCTCCCTTCCCCTTTCCCCTGTACCCCACCACAGCCTGTCCACATTGATCTGTGCTGCAAATGATTCATCTTCCCTGCTTGCCTGATGTGAGAATTTGTTTGCAGGATACAGTAAAGGGCAAGTTAATCCCTGCTGTCCTTGTACAAAAACAATAATAGAAAATAAAATGTCACCAGTCCATTGAGGAATTTAATTCTATTATGAAAACTCAATAAATAGTGTCACATTGCCTGAACTCCAACAGAAAACTGGGAAATATGAGTTCTTTGTTGTCTCACACAAACTGTGAATGAAACCTGATGTCTATCATTGATCCTAGATTTTAAATCCATGTTTTTTCTCTCCCTGCCCTCCCTGTCCTAGGGTTTTGTTGTTGCTCTCCTGTATTGCTTCTCAAATGCAGAGGTGAGTAGCACATCCATGAGATTATCAAAACCTTTAAAGCTCACAGTCTCCTCTTGTTTTTAAATTTCTTTTCTTGTTTTCAGAACACATCTGTCTTTGATCTGCTCCTGGAACTTTGACATCCCCACATCTTCTCTGTCCCTGGGGAGCTTTGTTGACTTTATTTGTATTCACACAGTTCTGACAGAAGGACACAAAATCTACTTTCAAGCAATGACCCTTTAAAAATGGTTGCTGAGTTTCCTCTCAGGGGACTTTTCTCCTGATTTGTGTTTGATAGCTGTCATGATGAATGGAAACCTTGCAGAGCTCTTCACTTCCTCTGGGTTTATTTTCTCCTGCTGACTTTCTTCACTTCCCCCTTCCTTTTATTTTTCCCTTTCCCCTTTCCTTTTACCTTTCTCCTTTCCTCTTTCTTTTTCCCCTTTTCCCTTTACCTTTTCTCATTTCCCCTTTCTCTTTCCTCTTTCTCCCTTTCCCCTTTCTTCTTTTCCCTTTCCCTTTCCCCTTTCAGGTCTGCTCATGCAATCAGGACTTTATTTCAAACTCTTTCTTTCCTAGTTTTGTAACATTGGTAGAATTTGGGTGAACTCCCTGCAGCAGGATGTAGTGACCCTGTCACTCAAAAACCTCACTAAATTTGCTGGCACTTTCCCCCAAAAGGGCAGAACAAATAAAAACTGATGAGGAAATGTAAGACCACATCTCATCCTCAGGAAAGGGAGTGGGATGAGAATGGCACACTGAGGGTGCCTCAGTCTCTGCAGTGGCTTRAACTGGGACAATTCTCACAGAACATGGAATTATTAATGTTGGAAATGCCCTCCAAGACCATCAAGTCCAGGCTGTGCCTGATGCCCATCTTGTCCCCAGCCCAGAGCACTGAGTGCCATGTCCAGCCCTTCCTGGGACACCTCCAGGGATGGRCACTCCAAACCTCCCTGGGCAGCCCCTGCCAAGGCCTGAGCATCCTTTTCATGGGGAATTTCCTCCTGGTGTCCAACCTGAGCCTCCCCTGGCACAGCCTGAGGTTGTTCCCTCCCCTCCTGTCCCTGTTCCCTGGGAGAAGAGGCCAACCCCCACCTATAACCCCCTCCCAGGGAGTTGTGGAGATGAAGAAGGTCCCTCCTGAGCCTCCTTTTCTCCAGGCTGTGCCCCTTTCCCAGCTCYCTCAGCCTCTCCTCACAGGATTTACTCTCCAATCCCTTCACTGGACACACTCCAGCACCTCACAGGAATGGTTAAATTGAGGTGCAAGGTGCAAGTAACCCCAGCCAAGGATGAGTAATTCCTAAAATGTGTTTGTTACTTAGGAGAACAATTTATAATGGCCACTCTGAGAGARTCCCTTCAAGACTTGGCTGTGAATACAGAAAGCTTTACTTCCAGCCTGCCTTCTGCATCACAGACTCCTTCCCAGCAGCCTTTTAATTGCTTCAGCAGCTTTTTAACAGCTTGCACACTGAACCTCACAGCACAGAAATCCAGKAGGTGTTGAAAGGGGACAGGCAGAGCCTGATCTCTGGCCCCAGGATGAAGCTGGGYTGGTTTTTGTCCATGTGTCTTAGGGATAACTGCTCCTGGAACAGCTTGGCCACTCATTACCACTTGGCAGTGCATCTGTTGTGCTCCCAAAAACTAATTATTATTTTCTGTGTGTGTGTGTTTGTGCAGTTTTGAGTGTCTGTGACAATGTGAGAGACTGTGCTGCTGCCAGGCAAGGAGTTCTGAGTATGGGTGAGACTGAGGAGTGCTGGAGGGCCTGGAGTTTGCTGGGATAGGGCTGGAATACTGGATTGGTGGAGGAAATCTCTCTTTTATTTATTCAGTTCTTGGGAGATCCAGAGATCCATCCATGGAGTTGTGCTCAGGGGTTGTCTGTGTGTCTCTGTGTGGTTAATAGGGAAAGTGGATGCAGAATAGGGGCTACCAAAATTATAAATATTGCCAGTGCCCTGTCCTGATATCCAAATGTACTTCTGCATGCCATCCTCTGAAGTTTTGAAATTAAATCTGTTTCTTTTCAAAAGGAATAAAGATAGATTTCGAGTTCTAAAAATGTGTTAAGGCTTAATCCTGACTTACCTGGGCTAAGTACTCAGGMAGACTTTTTGGCAGATTTTACCTCCAGTGTTGATGAAGTGCTAATTTCCTCTTTGTCTGTGGCTCCCTGCAGGTTCAAACGGAGCTGAAGAAGCAGCTGTGCAGGTGGCAGCACCAGGAGTACCTGACCTTCACCCACAAACACGGGGCCCTGTCCAGGGAAACCAGCCCGGTCACCTACGCCACTCAGTYATCCCTGCTGGACAAAATCAGCCCCAAAAGGAGAACCTCTGTGCTCCAGGATGGTGTCACCACTGTCTGAGGSCTTCCAGCAGGGGGGACACTGCCATGTTCCACCCAAGAGGTGGCCAGCTGGATCCATTGTGGCTTTCCATGGCGTCAGGAGCCTCCTGGAAATKCCTTGTCCTGATCAGGAGCTGCTTTTCTCACCTGGTGCAGATCTGAATCACAACCCTGCTTCTCTCTCTCCTGTTTGTTATATCTGTGTTAGCATTTCCCAAAATGTCCAGTTTCCAAGACCACGGTTCCTAACCATCATTTGAAAAGGTTATTTGCTGGCCAAGCTKTGCCATAATGGTTTCTGATGTTTTACTGCTTGTTTTGAGATGTCCTGAGACAATCTGATGGAAATTAAGCACAGAAACCTGGCAAGCACTTACCTAAGGAACAGCAATCTGCTTTAAAAGGAAACTCAAACTGGCTTCTGTGACACAAAACACCTGTTTTATTTTTTTTTTCCCTTCTAAGCCTGTTGGACAGAGATTAAATTGGCCAGAGGATCCCAAACCCTTTCTTGTCCAAAGGAAAATGCAGAGAGGAAGAATATCAGGTAGATGATGTGTGAAGGAATAAATCAGAGCAAACCCA
>CADDXX010000751.1:42751-63785 GCA_902810485.1 Alauda arvensis
AWTWAAAAAATGCAGTKTTGTAGTTTTGTAGTTAAAAAAMCAGAAATTWATATGTGCCTTTAGATTTTTGTTTAATGAGTGCTCACCAAATAYATTGATGTTAATTGCTTTGTACCAATGAACACGATGAGCTGTTTTAATTARCCAATAATTTAAGTACATGYTTTGTTTAGAAATGCATAAAAAAAGAACACACAGCGAATAGATGAGAAGTTTTTGATATGTTGTGTGTGGTGTGTCTGTCTCTACAACAACACTTTGGTGCTGAGGAGAGCTGAGTTCAGTGTATAATCACCTGGAAGGATCCCAGTCCCAATTCAAACACCAGCCTCTCCCTCTTACTGACATTCTCAGGAGAAAAGGCAAACACCGTGTAGTGAATTCCAAACAGAGGGATCAGCAGCAGGGTGGAGCGAGCCAGCCTCCTGTCACAACAGAGGGAAAGAACTTTAATGCAGCCTCGCAATTAGCAGCCTGCACTTCAATTAAAGAAGGAAGCACAGAGAATATTTYGCTGACAGACTTCTGGAAATACGCACACCGCGTAATTGTACAAACAAATACGCCACGTTCCTGGTTTTGTTCCCAAGGACTGCTTGCACACACACTGCAGTTTGCTCCCCCTTCTTCACRCTGCTACAGCAATGGCACATTAATTATGCTGAATGCTCTCTGCTGCTATTTTAATTTGCATTGTTACAAGCAGGAATTTTCGCCTACCATGCCCAAAAAAATAAAAAAAAGAGGGGAATTTTGCTAAGGGAATCAGACTGCTACCATTAGTACAGTTATAAACTTCTCACCCAATTGCTTAATCCCAGTGGAGGGTTTGAAATCACTTATTTTTTGTTGATTTGTGTATGTGWGTGTGAAAGTTTCTGCACAGCAGAAAAAATTCCAAAACAACCACACAAATAAAGCTAAAAAACCAACAGCTGTACAGATAAAAGTTCACCCCTCTGCATGGTCTTGTACCCACAAACTATTCCTGAAGGTTTGATTTTGGCCTCAGTTTATGTTGTTGGAAACCTAAATGCAATTCCACTGTTCAACTACTTCACTGCTTCAGAATGAAGAGGTTTCAGAGGGAAATAAAGCTCAGTGGATATAAACAAAAGGGCTGTAAATGAACGTTTTACATGTGAGCACTGAACTGGTGAAATTCCCCCAAAGCAGGGGCCAAGACTTGTGCATGCTTTGGTGAGTGCCACTGTCTGATTGAGCAGCAGAAAAAAAAAAAAGAGCAAAGAGAAAGCAAATGTTGTCCTGAAAATAAGGCAAGTGCTTTATTAAAAACAATGTGACCTGAAAAAYCTCCAGGACATTTTCAGAGGGGAAGAACATAATTGATTACAGGTAAGTGAAGAAGGCAGATGGAAGACAAAGGAAAGTATAAAGCCATAAAGATTTTTCAAAGAGCTGCATATCTGTTAAAACTCAGATGTCCCCTCTGCTTTTATCCATCTGGTACATTGCAGACAGATTTGAATTTGATAATACACCCTCAGTGATGCCCCAGGATGATGTGTTTGTTTCAGCAGCACTGAAGATTTCATTAACACATTTTCAAGAATTCTGTGTTAATTATCTCCAGCAGTGGCCTGGGAATGGGACAGTCAGACTTGGGGCCCAAATTTGGGATAAAATGKGGATAAATTCATCACAGCTCTTGCCTGGAGACTGCACTGARCACACCTGAGCCATGAATCTGAGGGACACCAAACCTCAGGTCTTGGTGGRAGACCCCACAAACCAGAGAACACTGYTCTTGTGGGTTATAAAATCAGACATTGGCCAAAGTCTTTTGAAAAAAGAGGAACAACCTCAGAACAGGGTGATRAAGGGCTTTCAGAGTGTCCAGCTTTGGTGATCTCTAAAAAAAGTAATCTATAGAGGAGTGAGCCAGTGTAAAAGAGCTTTTGGAATCCTKTCTAGGCCTTTTTCTCTATGGACATGCAATCAGGTTAATAAAAAAGGAACAGAAACATTGAGGAAGAGAATAATGTCAAAAAGGGATGTAAAGAATATGTGTCTTAAACTAGTCATGGAATTAAAAAAAAATCAAATTAAAGGTAATAAACTGAACAAAAAAGTATCACCTCTCCATATCTTCTATCATTTATATTCATGTAATGACAACAACAAAAAGATAAATGTTGTTTTGATCTAAAAGTCAGAATAGAATTGCCTATTAATRTGTTCTGCCTCACTGCACTCTTGGGAGATTAATTCAGGGAAAGATGCAGAGGAAGCCTTTTTTTATTGTCAGTTTTCTGGCATTAATCATACCTGATTAATCACACAATTAGTTTGTAGGATCTGGAAATATAATGGAAAGATGCTATCATCAATTTATCGGAGGTGCTGTCTTCAATATTGTCATAAAAGTGAGGAAGAAAAGCATTAAATAACGTGCTTGGAAATTTTTAGATTATTAAGATCAATAAAGAGGAAAAGAAGCTTTTAATGATAAGAAAAAACTTGGGAGACATTAATGCCTTCATGGATGAGGATAAATTGCTTTTTCTCAACAACATTGGGAAGAGAGAAGACTTAAGGCAGGTCCTGTGAGATGTGTAAAGTTTATGTACGACAGGGAATGAAAATCTGAAAGGATACAGTGCAAATCTCAGGTGTGTAACAGCCAAAGAGATTAATCCTCTTTCCTTCCCCTAYTCTTCCAGACAGGCAAGAAACTTGGGAGAGGGTTGGATCTAGAAGTTCTGAGGACAATAATTGTTCAAGTGGCTGTTTGGAAGACCATCTTCTCCAAAAGCAAAAGCCTTGTGCACATTCCCACAGGGAAAGGAAGGTCTTAAGGTTATTAAAAAAAAAAAGGCAATTTGAATATCAATTTTTCTTGAGGCTGACATTCTGTTTCCCAGCTGTTATTTTCCTTAGAATCACTTTAAACATAAGACTTTCTCCAGTGGCACGGCTGTGAATGTGGACTTGCCATTCAGTGTCAGAACAAACAAACAGTGGTGCCCTCTGTTCTCCCTCACTCCTCTACTGAGTAATGAAATTAGAACTTGGTGGTAAAAGAAACTCTAAGTTGGAAGGTTGTCTCATCTGACCAGTATTTGAAGGAATCATGTTTTTGTTTTTCCCTTGCACATCCACATTTCTTGAGGACACTGTTAAAGCCTCAACCGCTCAAACCATTTTGAGAAAAAAATCAAAAAAATAACCAAAAATCTCCAAACCACAGACTTTGAAGGAGGATTATATAATTGTTCTGCCTTTTAGTCCTGCCTCTCTGAAGTAAGAGGATTGCCCAATTTCAAAGCTGTCCCAAGTGAAATACTTTGATCAAATATGAATTTCTGCAAGGAAGACATCAAGGTCTGTAGTCCTGAAAAGCAACGTTCACCTCACTGAGGTCTGGACATCCCTAGCATAGATATTGATAATTAAATAATTTAAAAATGTCTATAAAGTCAATGCAGAGAAAAAAATACACTTTTAAAACGTAATTCTTGTGTGCTGCAGATGTCTTTTTGGCAAGAGGTGACTCCTGCTGCAAACCCTGAGGGTACTGAGTACATCTATTAATGTATGTATTGATTAACTTCATGCTGTGACGTGTCTGCAATGATGGCATCTATTTTTAGTYAAATTAAATGCACACTTGAATTCCCTTTATTGTCTGTGGAGAACAAGAATCACTGACACACAAGGACAAATCCTCTGCCCCTAAGGAAATTCTTATCACATCCTAAATCTAAACCTGGGCTGAGTTTATCACACAAATTCCTGCGCTGTAGATTTGTGAGGTTTGGGTTAGAGGAACCCAATTTCCCTGGCCAAAGGTACACATCCATCATCTCTGTGATAAATTTGTGCAAAAAGAAATTGTGACAATATTTGAAATTGAAGGATAAAGAGCAAACCATGAAGGCACAGGATGTCATTGRTAATGAATTGCTCAACACAGCTCATGTTCAATAAGCTGAAGGATCTATTTTATCACAAAATGCTGAAAGTGTTAACATGGCTTTCAGGAACCTCAGTAATCTCCCTGACAGATCATTTCCAGTCTTTCCCAAAAATTAATTAGGACTGTAGCATCACTTCCAAAACACCTGAGGTAACACCTGAATTATTCCAGATTYTTAATTTTCCTGTGCACAAACCACATCTCAGACCAAGGATCTGAAAAACAGGGAAGCTTACCAAGACTTCCATACTTCAACAAACACAAAACCCATAGGTTTAAATACCTCCTGTTTAGGCTGAATACCTAAAAAATACCTCTTCTTGCCCTTGACTAGGAAGAGGATTTCACCTTAGAGAGTTTTCTGTCTCCCAYCTTTCAGGAACACTGCATTTAGTGTAAAATTTGGTTCTCTGCAAAGGCCCAACGTGATGTCTGTGCTACATCAGGATGTCCACTGGGCAGTGAACTTTATATTTACTATCTMCTCCTAAACCTAACTCCTGGTTTTACCTAACTGTTCTCAGACTTCAGCTGCTCTCTGTGTAGAAGATGGAGCTGCTCCTTTTTGTCTTCTCTATTTCTACCTGCTTTTGCATGGTTCCAGCCTGTTGGTTAAATATCTTTCACATCTTCATTGTTCTATTTCTTAAAGATACCTCAAAGATCTATGAAATCATGCAGAAAATTAATTTTAATTTTCTTTTCTAACTAAAAAGTAACCATATAGGCAGTTAAGTTACAATCCAATTTTTTCCCCTTAATGGTGTTGAATATAACTACTAAATATTCTTTAGCAAAATCCTGGAGTTCTGGGTCTGTGTGTCAGGACACCTCAGAAGATGTTGATTCTTATAAAGATGCTGTGAAATTCAGGGGACAGATCATCAGAAAACATATAATGGATGTCTGAAATTGCAGCTCATCAAGCCAAAATGAGCAGAGGACCTTGGGGCTCTTTTCCAACCTTGATGATTCCATGAATCTGTGAAAACCTGTGTGCAAGGAGCAAGGAGTGAGGTGGACTATGGGACAGTGATTAATTCACACAACCCTTGGCTGAATGGCTTTTATTCACTCTTCTGGATGCCCCACTTGATGATATTTGACAATGTTGGAGTGAACTTGACARTCTTGGAGGTCTTTTCCAACTCAKTGATTCTRTRRCTYCTGATGGACACAATTAATTTTGATATTAGGTCAGCCTCAGCCTTTCCTCACCCCTGGGTGTTTATTAAGTTAACTTCGCTCMGTTCAATGGACAAAAGATGTTTTATACCCACTGAGGATCTGATTGGCTCAATCTCACCCAGCTTTTCTAGGAAACTTTCAGCTGAAACATTTTCTCTCAGTATGAAGCCTCTTGGCTGTACAATAAAGAACAGCTATTAATTCTGCACGGACACTACCCAAAACCACAAATAGCATCAGCCATAATTACAAAAAAAAAAAAAAAAAAAAAAGAATAAAAAAGAGAGAGAAAGAAGAAAAATCAAAACAACCTTAAAACCCTCGATTGTGGCGCATCAGCAGAAGCACAGAACAAGAACAACAAAAAAAAATATTCTACATGCAACAAGAACTAAATGAATGCTTTGCTCCCTGGCTCCTTCCCCTCTGCTCTCATCCGCTCATTTAACTGCAACATGCGTCACACACACACAGGAATGTCACGGGAGTGCGTACACTTACAGGGTAATGGTGGATAGTTCTGACATCTTGCAAGAGTGCTGGTTAGCCCTCTTAGGCTTACAGTAGCATTTCTGAACGCAGCTGCTAAATATGACAAGATTAGCAATTTTTTTCAGCATATCGTGAACAGGCCAAGGTAGGTCACTTTCAACACAATTTCATGAGACACGCCACAACGATGGGAAGCGGACACGACAGGATGGAGCCACGGCACGAGCCAGCTGCTTGGCTGAAGCAGAAATCAACAAAACCAAAGGAAATTAAAGTGTGCCCTGGCTGCTGCTGGCCGTCGGGATGGGCTGACTCACGGACAAACCAAAACTCGGAACACCCTGGAGGCAGCGCCAACGCGCGCAGSACGCACACGGCCTGGTTTGGCACAGAGGGTCACAGAACAATATACTGAATGGAAGCTGACTGCATGCTCATGGAGAACAATCAGAGAGTAACATAAACTTGTAGGGTGGGGATTAATCTAAAGTGAATTGGATCAGGTGTTTCTCATTTTCACTGTAGTGTGGATCGCTTGTTTTTAACAAAGAGTTCTATCAAGGACACCAAAGCGCTTTTTCCATCTTCCGTGGTGATGGGGAGGGATCTGCATGTCTGGCTGGTAATTTTGGAGGTACCACCTATTTTTCATCACACACACTAAGGCAGTGTGCTCACCAATACACTGCGGAGCAGGACCTTGCTCCCTGCATGTCGGATTCTAGGAACAGCTGCTGCAGAGAACAAAATGGTTCCTTTTCCAGGAGAGGCTAATTTAAACCAGTCACAAGAAGGGTGATCTGAAACATGGAAAGGCATTTGGAGGGATCCTATARGGGACTTTATATCTGGGCTGAAAAACGTGAAAATTGAAAGTAGTGATCTCTTGTCGACTTTCGAAGGGAGAATTTTTGTTTTGTTTTCAACCCGTGGTTGTTTTGGTGGGATTAACCTCAGGAGAGGTTGGATGTTTACAGTAAAATGGACCCTGAGAATCATCAGAATAAATGTTAGAGAGAGACACACATTTATTGGCCAGGTACATCTGACCTGTTTTAGATGTCCACTCCAGGACAAATGAACACCAAACGCCACTGAGCACCCTGACTAAATCTCCATTTATATAAATGATAATATGCTGATTTTTAAAGCAATTGCCTTCAAGGCAAACATTTACATTTGTTCAAACAGACCCAACTCTGTTTCTGTTACACAGCTGAAGATCTGTGTTCACAACTCATGGAATTTTTAATCTGAACAGTAAACCAGAATTAAAAACATATTAAATTTCTCCCTACTTTTAACTCCTTTAAGTCAATCCCCATTACTGGAGTTATGTTTTGCTTCCTTTTGGATAATTAAAGCCTGATGACTGTGTTGTTATTAAATATTACAGTATAAGAGCAGGAAAGAACGCAGTCTTGTGGCATGCACACATCCAGCAAATAGAAATAATAACTGTGTTTCAACTCATAAAATGAATTTCATTTCTTGGATATTGCTGAGGAAGTAAACATGAAAATGACTGCTCCTTTTACACTCTAATYTCTGTGCTAGATTTTTGCACCACCTGCTTTTCAAAGAGCCGAGTTGGGCATTAATTGTCCACTTAGACTGATCAAAAACGAGCAAGGAGGTTTTAGGGATAGTTCCATTTTATTGTGACTGAGGCTTTCAGAAGTGGCTATGGATTTTGCCACTCACTGTTTTGATCACTTGATCTGAACCACATTTCTCAGACCAATTTTGACCACAAGAGGGCTGCTCAGCCTGTGTTGAAAAGAAGCACTTATGAGGCATATTAAGGTATAGAACCTGAAAAGGAAACGTCTGAAAATCAGCAATCACTTTGAAAAGTCTTAGCTGTGGGTTGCTGTAGAGGTTTGTGGTCTTCAATGGTATATTTAATGTTGCCATGGCAATCCAGAAATAAATTCCCATCCATGTTTCCKTTAGTGCTTATGCCCTGTTTTATTTGGCAGGGACTGATTTTTTTATAGGTTTTCCTTGTGAATATGACCTAACGTGACAGCACTTGGTATTTCCTAGAATTATTGAAAAAACCAGACTTGATTTTGAAAATATTATCTACAGATTAACTCAGTGAGGGGACACTGACACATGGGTTTGTGATGGAAAACAATGCTAGCACTTCTTAGGAAAACGTTAATATTTTAGTGCTGTTAGCACTTATTTTCTGCCATTTCTAATTTCAGTAGAGTCACCTCTCTGATCTTAGATGGTTTAAAGTGTCCCAGATCTTTAGAGTACAGAATTTATAGATGTTTTCTTTCCTTTCTCTTTTAACTTTATCTATTATCAAAGTAGAGATCTTGGTGGAAGGAAAGGGAGAAAGAGAGAAGAGACAGAGGATGCAGAAACCATAAGAAAAAAAATATGAAGGGGGGAAATGAATAGACAAATAGAAGAAAATGAACAGAAATGAGACCATGGCTATGAAAACACCGCACGAATCAGGGCAGGATCCTCASACCTCTGTAGGCACACAGAGAACGGGACCGCTCACATCTAAGTCTGAGACAGATTCCGAACTGAACTACCACCTTGGACTCAGTCAGGGAAAGAACAGGGACTTCCAGGCTGAGCTTGGCCTGCATGACAGAGACACCTAAGCCACAGGGGATGCTCTGTGTGGCGGAGGTGCCCTGGGCTCTCCCCGAGTGACCATAGACGATGACCGGACTGCTCAGATCGAGCACGAGACTTTAGACAGCTAAAGGCAAACAAGCTGAGTCTCACCGCAAGTGTCCTGGGCAGGGACTGCAGCTGCATCTGGGAGGAAGAGGGAGGGTGCTAGGGTGGAAGGGGAAAGAGAAAGTTAAACACTCCCGGGGTGCAACGAGCGACGGATGACGTGGCTGAAGGCCACCGCATCGGACCGAGCGCCTGGACGTCTCAATGCAGATGAGGGGGAACACAAATCTGAGGCRAAAGGAGTTGCAATTCAGTTCTGGATGTCTCAGAGGTGCTCTAGAGGAGTGAAACGAGCATGCTGATCCAGGGGAAGGGCGTTATGCTGCGTTATCCRTCATGGAAATGGTCAGGGTTCTGGATTTAGGCCGCTGCCAGCACGCAGGGAATGATGAGGTTTGTGCCTTGTCTCTGGATGTGCTGAAGGGGAATCCTTGGGCAATCACAGCAAAGAAAGAACTTGCTTCATGCAAATTGAAACTGAATCTTTGTGCACCCTGCTTGAATAATCCTACGTAACCTCACCGTGAGCAGGATTGGCAGCTGTGTAGCAGCAGGAGAAGGAATGCAGAAACAAATCAATGAAATAAAGCACCGAAAATACGGTAGAGAGTTAACCAAAGTGGAAGTAGAGAGGTTGTATGGGAGAAAGAGGAGAAAACTGAAAAGTGGACCTGTATATTATATTATTTCTATCACACATCCCCTTCCCCTTAGCTGATACTTCTCCAAGCTGGGAGACACCTTTTCCTTGCTTCTCAGTGGCTGAGATTCCCTGAAGCTGCACTTGCTTCCCTTCAAAACACCAACAACATTTACAAACCCCAGTGCCCTTACAGATCAGATGGAAAAGTCTGGAAAACAGGAACTGTTCTGTGAGCAACAAACAGATTCTACAGCTCCATCCCTGACCCACTGTGTGCAGGCAGAGCCCTTCACCCCTCTCCTCCACACACAGGGTAAGCACAGGTGCTTCTCAGCAAAGTTGTCTTTTCAGTTGTATCTCTAATTTTGGGGATTAAAAAACAGCTGTGTGCCTTTTTTCCTTGTCACCCCCGTGCCAGCTGGGCAGGCACTGGTGAGAAACAGGCCATAAAGTGAGATTCACCTCACCTGTTTTAAACTTGTTTAAAGTTGAATAAGCTGTACTAATGGATTTTGTTCTCTGGTCTGGGTGGGTCTCTACTGACTGTGGAAGGAGCCCAGCAGGATTGTTTTATTAAACCAGGTGGATCCCCTGCTGTTCTGCTAAATGTACAACAAATATTGTGCTCTACATGGGAAAAAAACCAAAAACAAACAAACCCAAAATAAAAACAACAACAAAAAAGGAAAAGGTATCTCCAGCCTTTAATGGAAAACAAAACCCAAATTCTTAGTCTTGTCACCTAGAGTTCTACTTTTCCTTGCTAATGCCACCAAAAAAAAAGAAGCTGAAGCTGAATGAGTGCTTGCAGATTAAYGCTGTGGTTAAAAAWYAATGTTTAACAAATGTGAATTTGGACTGGGACTTCTTGTCCAGTAAACCTGACCCTTGAGCAGATCTGAGGCTTGAAGGTGAAACAGAATGGTCAAAGAGAGCCAAAAATCCCATCAGTGCTCATTCTTGTCTTTTCTAACTTCTACAGGGTGGACATGAAAAGAAGGAGCACACCATGGCTATACTAGGAGTTAAATAATGAAGAGATTAAGCCTAATATTTGCCTGTGCTCTAGAGAATAAAGCTGGTAGCAGAGGGCAGAATTCTTCCAACAAAAACAGCCTTTAAGTGAACTGTGTCTTCAAGGTTCTGTGTCCTGATTGTTCCCCTGTGTTAATTCTGGAGCTCCTGKTTTACCAAGCTGGGTTATTCTCTCTGACTCCAGAGCTCAGATCCAAGTCCTGCACTGTGGAATAACTCGGCTAGGGGTGCAGCAACACAACTGAGGTGCAGCACAGAACAATAGAATGTTCAAGGAGAAAAATGCACCAGTCCAAATGAGATTCTTATACAAGTTAAGATTTGGAATACATTATTGTTTCAATGAAGAATGTGCATCTCCAAAGCCAGGCATAAATACCTGAGAATGGGATTTAGCTCACTGTCCTCAAAAGAAAGCAAACAAGCAAAGCCCACAGAGTGTTCACTGTCCCAGCCTGATACAAGAAGTGGATTTTCAAGCATTGCAGGCAGATTTTGGTTCCTGTCAGCTGGCAGAGCTCAGCATCAGTKTAACTACTCTGGGTTTATGTAATCTGCAGCTCTGAAGCTTCAGTTACACTGTTTTGACTCACCTGCCTTACATGTTATGCAATATCTCTGCAGATTCATGGTACAACCCATCTCTACAACCCTCTACTGAAAAAAGGAAGCACTGCCTTTGTTAAAAAAGCCTGGGCTTGCAGACRTTTAATCAGCTGAACACCTCCAGTGTTTCCATTGGAAATACAAAGAGGAATTACAGTTTGGAAATGCCTCAGTAATGATACAGGTGGGACTAAGGCTGTGCTATGAACCTCACACATGGCTTTGGATTGGTCCTATCTTGAGGTAGTTTGCATTTGTTTAAACGACCTTCATTGAGACTTAATTCTGTATTAAACCACTGTAGCCTGGTGGCCTCTGAGGATGCTCTTTTGCTCTCCAAGGCAGGCAGAGTACCTGCTTTGCACCACACGGTTCCTTTGACACACAGATTCAGTCACAAGATCCTCACAAGAAATTTGGTTTTCCAGTTCAGAAAAACCTTCTGCACTGGGACTGTCCCATCTTCCTCGTCCTGTCCCAACCTCAAGCTGTGTACTTGCTTGGAGTACATCCTAAAAATTCTCCAGATGTAAAACTCACCCCACTGGATGTGAAACAATGCTGAAGTGGGGTGGGATAAATCATTGGCAAGGRGACACAGAGACACTGAGGGCAAAGTAAACTCCTGTTGTCCTCATATGACAAAGGCAAAAGTGTGAATGGTGGGAAAAACTAAGAGGAAGACCATGGCTGCTGGTGGGGATCAAGCCTTGGTGTMAATTGAAAGCACATTCAGGAGCAGAGATATCAGAATTATTCCCCATTCCCTGCAGTCTCACATCAACTGCTGCATGGCCATCTTCAGCTCCACCTTCATCTCTAATTAAGTAACTGATTCAAAGAATCAGAGGTTTAAATTGATTTGGGGACAAAGAAAAATTCAGATGTATCCCTTASAGTGCCCTCAAACCAGCAAACYCAGCCATGAGCAATGCATGAGGGAGAGGACAAACAGCCAGAATGGTCTAATTTAATGCTCAATATCAAACTTCTGAAAATTTTTCTGATTCTCCAAACCCATTGTCTTTCCCAGGACCTCAGCAAACTGCTCTGATAAAAGACCCTGCACCCAAATCTGTGGCTAATTCAAAAGGACCAGTGGCCTTGGGCACTGGACGTTCCCTGTCCTGCTGATCTCCATGACAACTGTAACATATCAATACACATCAAAATTAGGTTATTCCCTCTGACCGAGTGCAGGGACTTCAGAGGCACATTCGAGATCTGTTCTGCATTTTCTTTCCAGAAGCTRCCTTATTTTGGCTGATCAGGAAGCTCCAGTGTGTGGCAAAATTTACAAGGTTACAGCAAATTCAGTGAAGTGCAGCCACTCTCCCTTTACAACACAAAGCTTTGCATTGTGCACATTGCTGAAGCATTTATGGCCTTTTCAGCAGAAAGGCTGGAACAATTTTAGATATCTGAAGTGTTTCAGACAGCACMTGTGTGGGCAGAATCCTGTTTTACACAGGCACCCTACAGACACAAACAATTCTGTACAAATCCCTCTGGGTTGAGCCTCTGGGTGCTCTGAGCTCTGATCCATTCCAGTTATGGCAATCAAGCTACGATGGCTTTGGTACTGCCTTTGAAATGTGTTTAAATCTGAAATTTCCAGATGGATGCTGCTAACATTTCAATGGGAGCTGATAAAACACTGTTTAGCTTTTTTTTGGTGCCCTGAACTCTGTGGAAACAGGGCTCTTAGGGCTGATCCAACCCTTGACAGAACTGTTGAGAGTGCAGCAAGCTTTGCTGTGTTTTCTTAAATATATATATATATATATAAGTTCTATAAAGAGAATTGTAGTGTTGGATAAAACCTGGCATCATTCTCTCCCTCACTAACCCTGCACACCTCCTTGATCTTTCAAGAGCAGGAGCATCTTTTACTGTCATCTCTTCTAATGCAAAATTGGKTTTTTTTCAGTTCATGGCTTGCTCTTGTGACAGATTGGGGGAAAAAGCCTGTGCTTTGCTCTTTTAGGATGCAACTTGTGGACAAAGAACTTTGTTCTCTAAGGCTGCCACAGATCATGGAGCCAAAGAAATTTTAAGTCATCATTGGAGAATTCTTACACATGAAACCTAGGCAGATTTCAAAATCTCATTATTAATCCACCACAAAAATCATCACTGTATGATTTTCTCTGTCTGTATATCCATTCAAACCATAAAATTTCCCATAAAAATGCCTTACAGCCACAGAAATAGTGTGTGAAGACAAAGTCAGACTATTTTTTGATACTACTGCAAAAGGAAAAAGGAAAGGAGTCAGCCTGGACCACACAGACACCACCTGCACAGGCCAAGGCCTTGCACCCTGAAATCCACCTTCTAAACATTTCCAAATTATAGAAGCAGAACCCTTTTTAATGTTGCATTCATCACAGGTGATGTTGTAACAACAAGAAATAGRATTTTTGATTTGTGATTTCAAAATCAGATCCCACCAAAGCTCTGCTCTGGTACTTGYGTATCATTGGAAATGGAATGGAATTTCCTTTATAAACATTGATTTGCTCTTCTGGAATGTTCTTCTGGCAGGTGGCCCATGAARTAACAAAACCCCTTGCAAGGCAGAAACAGTTTTAGGTCTAATCTCATCATTTATGTAGGAATGCAAAGGATGCACTGGGTGACAGGACAGTGTTYAGGTTGGAAAGTAGATTTGACAACCAAAAATTCATCTTCCTGTCATTGCCACAGGCACCTGAGGGATTCAGGTGCACTTCACCCTCAATTATTCAGCAGCAGCAACAGCTCCCAGGAACATGATAAACACACTAAAGATTCTGTGCTGTTTGATTTTACAGCAGTTAAAACCACAGACAGCTAATCAAAGCASAATAGGGCTTTTGATTGTTTTACCTGAAAATAAATAAATCCCTGTTAATTACACTCCTGCTAATTATGTTACATAGCCTGCATGATCTTAGATTCTTAATGAGTGCACTCAGGTTTTTTCCCAATCCCTACCTGAAAAGATTGGCACAAATGAACAGCCCCATCCTTCCCACCCAAAAAAATTCCAAAGTAAAAAAAAACCAACAACAAAAAAATCCAACCAGCACCCAAAATAATAATTTGCCTTGGGCAATGCACRTGAGAAGTACAGTAGTGAATGAGCACATTTTTTTTTCTAGAACTTTAAATAAATCCATCAAGAATTAGTGTCAATCAAAGCAGAAATATCTACTCCCCTGGCATTGCTGAGAAACGAGCACAAGGTCCCTGCTGATCATGCACTGACATCAAATGACCACCATCTGTGTTTTACAGTGTRTTTTCCTGTGGTAGAAGAGGATTAACCCAAGGACACGAGTTCCTTTGGCTGCTGGGTCGTTGGGGGTCCCAGCACCCACCTGGGGGTCAGAAATTGCAGTGCCCTCCTACAGAACMCACTGTCCCCCCCAGCACCTGCCATCTGCTTGCCAAAACTCGASCCTTTTGGCACCAAGAGCCTGTCARTAATTGTCAACTCTGGCAGTCTGAGCACTTGCAGCAAGACAAAGCAGTAGCAGAATGAATCACTGCCTGTCCAGTGACTTTGGAGGTGAATTTTGGAGTGTTGTTTACCAAAACATCTGGGTCACAACATTGCTTTTTGCTGCCCTAACCCTCGAGGTGGGATAGGTAAAATCATACCTACCTATGGTATATGCCATGATTCTCCTTTCTTTCCAGCAAGATGCTGATTGGAGGAAGGGCATAGGCCTGAATTAGCTAGATAAATATGTGGGGTTTGTTTTCTTTTCATTGAGCTTTCAACATGTGAGACAAAATTTATGAAGAATCTGTCAAAGCAAAAGCAGAAACAACCTTCCCCCTCCCGAATTACACCAGTCGTGATAAACTGGAAATCATAATAAAATAAAAAAGATTTTTTTTTTCAGTTATATGTGCTTGATCCTTGAAAATGAATGAAGAAGCAAAGATTTGATGGAAATGTGGGGGTCTTTTTAAYCTTAAGGGTGATTCCAGCATGCATCTACATCATGCACCCACGAAGTGTGGTGGTGTTCTGTGGTGGTGATGCTGATGATTTTCTCTCCAGAGTGAATATTTCAGCAATGCAACAGTGCCTGTGGGAATAACAGTGTGGGTTTAAGMTTTGTGTAGGCATTTCTGTAGAATATGGGGGTTTTTTTCTGGGGGGTTTCATCTACTCTCTCTACAGCAACTTGACCAAAACCAGGATGTCTGAAACCAGACTCTGACACACCAGGTTACACACTGTTGGCTGCAYTTTTCATGGTAAAAACAGTGAAGTCTTGCCAGATCAGTTTATTWTCCATTCCCTAAAATTCCAGGGGASAAGCTGATAGATGATAAATCCATCCAAATAATGCTGTGCTGCTCTGGGTGCTGAACCAGCCATTGTGAATATGTGTTTGCAGCCCCCAGGACTGTGAGATCCCCTTYAATTCATGGACTCCTGATGTGGTGCTCTCAACATGTGGGGAAACCAACCCTAAGGAATCTCTGACTTCTTCAAAAACTTTACAAACTGCAGTTGTGGGTTGCTAAAAATCAGGGGGTTCTTTCTGTTTGGAATCGTGTTAATTAATTTATAAGTGGGTGGGAAATACAGGCACCAATTCAAGACATGGCYCTTTGTTCTGTGAGATTAAATAGGAGATTTCACAAGGGGGAATGGCTTTACATGGAAAAACAGCAGGTTTAGATTGGATATTAGGAAGAATTTATTTACTGTGAGGGTGGGCAGGTCCTGGCACAGGTTGTCCAGAGAAGCTGTGGCTGCCCCTGGGTCCCTGGAAATGTTCAAAGCCTGGTTGGACAGGGCTTGGAGCACCCTGGGATAATGGAAGGTGCCCATGGCAGGGGTGGAACTGACTGATTTTAAGGCCCCAAACCATTTTCTGTCTGTAATCCTGGCACATTGCTGCTATTTRTTTCACCAGCTGGGGTGAGAAACCTGCCTGAACTACGTTAACAGCTGTCTTAATTACTCTAAGAACACRATCAATAGCTTTTATGCTTCCCCACCACCTGGGGATCTCAGMACTTCTCCCTCAGATAAAAATCTATTTCATTTGCATTACTGATCTTGCTTCAGTTCGATGCAGAATTATTCAAGACTGACACAAGATTAACTGAAACCAGGCATGTTTCTAGAAAAAAAAAAAAAACTTACATCTTTGACACTCATCACTCTAAAAAAGAACTAATGGTTGTGATGACTTTTGGGAGGAAGTATGAAAGCTTCTTAGAAAAATAACCCAAAATAATAATAGAATTAAAATTATCATTAAAGAGGTGTCTTCTTTTTCTTTTTTTGAATTCCTACCTCAGCTGTTTAGACATTTGGATAAATCTGGCCCCCAGTATTCTCAGCCATCAAGAGGAGTTTCTACTGAAAGCATCAGATGGAGTGATGGCTCTCCCAGAACCTGGTGTGTTTTTGGGCTGGGCTGGGATCAGCAGCATGCAGGCAGCTCTGAGGGGAGCTCAAGGCATGAGGAAAGGCTGGGGAGGCAAGAGGCTGGTGATGAATGACTGCACACACAGATGGATAAAATGGAAATTCATAGCCACTGAAGCACTTGGCCACTCCAGGAAAAYTGTCAGGAATTAGCAACAGSTTTCCAAGTYTTTGKCAGCCTAAAGGCAAAGGCTGTWGCACACAATGACCAGGTTGTTTAGAGAGGAAGTCTAATTTTATTTATTTTTTAATGGGAGTAAAGCATTGCTAATGCGTGGCAACTGATACAAAAGATTGTTTGATTTATTTCCAAACAAATCTTACATTCCTCAGTGGCTGCACTGCATTAATTAAGCCTCAGCTCCCCTGCAGTGCTCTCTTCTGCCATGGTCCTGTGGTAGCTCCCAGCAAACTTCTCCAGAGGGACATTTAATTATGGATGCACAGTGTGTGATGTAATCATAATGTATGATTAATCTTTGAATTTAAAGCCCATCCCCAGGGCTTTCAAAATCAAATACAGGCTYAAGTGCTTTGCAGAACCACCACCACAGTGTCTGGGAAGTAGAACCAGAGGTAGAYTTTTCTAACAAAAATAGTCATTAAAAGCACCTGAACCTAAACATGCAACAAACATATAAAAAAAGAAATCCTGCTCAAAGTCAGTAGCAAAGTTTTTGGGATCTTCCATTTCTTTTTGTGATGATGGAAGTGCCAGCTGTCTAAAGGGCTATTCCAAAAAAATGGAAGACTGATATTAGAATAAAGCTCAATCCCTGCAGATCCATGAGGTATTACCTTCAGAAACAGGCTGAAAATCCTTCCTCAACCTCATCATTCCTCACCTAGTGAAGGGAAAGTGCTTGAAGATGTTCTGGAATAAAGATCTGGATGAGGAATTTGATGGAATGATGCCAGAATAGGTTGAAACAGCAAAATAGAACATGGAAAATGCTTGGTATGATCCACAGTCCAAATGTGAGGTACTTCAATATGGTGACAGAACCAGATCGTGATCTACTGCCTTCCTTCCTCACAAGCCCTCTTTATTTCAGGGTATGTGTGCACAAATATCAGCTCTGCCTGGTGTATATCTGCAGAGAATTATCAATTTCACTCCTTTTCACCGTCCCTGTGTGGACGTTTCTGCCGTCAGATCAGTTTGGATAAACAACACTCCGCTCCGCAAACGCGCACATCGATGCGAGACCCACTCGGACACGCCCGCCGAYAGAGCAGGAAAACATGAGGAGAAAAGAAAACAATGGCAGCGAATGGAACAGAAAATAGGATGTGTTCTCTCTTTGGTTTTGGTGTGGCCAGCTATACACATAGGAAAAACACCAGCAAAACCCAGTCACCATATTGAGCCAAGATGGCAAGGGGTGTTTGACRATCCAATTAAATCCTTGGGAGTCCATGGCATGCTTTGCTTCGTACGTGAGATGTGCAGCAGACACCAAACACGCACTTAAAAAGTCAGACCCAGAACAAGATTCTGCACATCTCAGGTGTTGGTTACARTCTGAGRCTCAGGGATGGCTTCCCACAGCGGCACATCCATGGGRATTCTTCATGCAAGCCCTGGGCAGACCATGCACGAGTTAACCTGGCCACTGWCTCTCCCCCTCAGTTTCATTTCTGRGGTAAATCCACCCACAGAATCAATTCAAAGCATTATTTTTGGCTGTGGAAAACACAGTTTAGAGCAAGATGAGAGGTGCTTTCAGTGAGAGGATGTCTGCCTACAGACATGAAAATTGAGGTAGAAAACATTATTATATAATGCAAATCTAAACTAGATAAGAGGGGAAAAAAAAGAAAAATAGGCATCTGGAGGACATGTTTTTCCCAGAAAATTGTTATTTAGATGGATGACATCATTACACTCTGATTGTGGTTACTTAAGGTGAAACTAATCACTGTATAATTGTATTTGCTGCAGAATAAGGATCTCCTCCTTTACCCTAACATCCCTCAGTTTTATATAAGGTGTTCATAGCTTGTCTCTTTTCATCAGGAATTTAGTACTAAATTAAATAGTATGAGTGCAAGAATTAAATAAATGAATGCAAGAAAATGCCCAAGCTCACAAAAAAAATCCCCAAACCAAATGTGTGTGGTGTTTAGGCCAACACCAGATGTGCTGCCCCACATCCCAGTTATTCCAGAGGATTCTATATTTTTTATATGGAGAATGACTGCATGCAGTCAAAATGGTAATGACAACCTCCTCAACTGCCCTCTTAGGAGGTGGAAACTAATAAAAAAGATTCCAGCTTAAAAAAACCCCATATAAATCACAAAGCTACAAACATCTAGAGGGAAATTTTTAGGATTTGTGTGCATTTTAAAACAATTTTAAGGGTGTGTGTGTGAAAAGTTTGGCTTAAGTGGAATTCATTTAAGTTTGCAAGAAACATGGACGTAAGCATGTCTAGGGGATCTTACACTATAAATCAGCCTGAAGTTAATTAAACCTTTTCACCAAATCTCATTAATTTCAGTGAACTTTGAACCATGCCCTGGAAATTATGAAGCACAGCAAACCATCCCATGGGTATAACAACAATTTTTATACTTGGTCAATATGCTAACTTTCAGATAAAGTAAAAACATGTAAAAACTTTAGATTTGCTTTGGGTTTGTTTTTAATCTTAAATTTATGCATATTTTATAGGCCTTTTAGAGAAAGGTGAAAGCTGGCATTAAAATGCACTTTCAGGGCTGATGGATTGAAAAATTCAAGTCAAAATCAACCAAAATAATTTTACAGGCCTTGCAACTTTTTTCAAAACTCAACCTAATTCAGCTGAAGTTTCTTTTTTTTCTTTTTTACTGTGTGGGTTTTTCCTATGTGTATATCAGTAATTTAAATTGATTGCTGCTTTATTTGTACTTACAAGTAAATGCTGGATTCATTGCCCCCGATATCAGGTGACTGGAGTTTCTGCACAAGGATCACAATTATGCCAATAAAAAGCACAAAGTTTATCTGGGGGAAAGAATAAAAGAGGGAAAAAAATGGTGACAATGACATCCTTTTACAAGGTATGAGAATGAGACATTCCCAGTGACTTGCTGGTTACATCCCCTTTTTCTCTCCAAATCACAGTTTAAAAGTTTTACAGGGTCAGGATTAATGGGGGAAGTTCACAAGGGTCTTGTTCCCCTTGCTGCAGCTAAAATGAGGCAGAATTTCTGCAGTTTCAAGACAAGAGAAGAGAAAKAAATATGGAAAAGTTTCAATGTTTTTCATTATCAGCCTGTGCAGAGCAAAAAGATCCTTGCACATAAAAATCATAAAAGGAAGGCCTCAAGACTAAAGACATTTTTATCTCCCATTCTCTGAACCAAGGGACTTCTGAGTTTATCAGTTTCCATTGGTTTTAAAAACTTAGGGACTTATAAAATTAGTTTATTTCAGTGTTTTGCCTTGAGATTTAGCTATCAACTCCACAGCTTTGTAAAGCCAGAACAGCAGAAATTTAAGCTGGTCCATTACAAAATCAACCTTATACTCCTATAGGGAGACCAGAAACCAGAGAYGAGCATCTTTTCCAGCAGTTTCTGYCTGATCTGAGCMCTACAAAGGGATGGAGAAGCTCAGCTGTCCTTGGCTGGTTAATTGGTTCTTTAATGCCTTCAATAAAAACCAGGTTTAACTGATTATCCAAGAACATGAACCTTCACAGAACATGCCTGTAAAACAGGGGAATTCACACATGGACAGAAACTTTGGCTCACTGAACCCTCTTTATTTTGGTGCTGAAATTGGCTGAATTAYCTTTGATTTGTCTGACAATTGCTGGACTTTACAGAGATGTCCAAACACTTTAAAGGAGAACAAAACCCTCATATTTTATTAGTCACCTGTGAGCTGGATGTCTGAATTCCCACAACAGTCACTGAAAACCTGCTTAATTCTGTCAATGGAGTGTGGAGAGCAACTCCAGAATGAGACATTTAACATGTGACAGATTTTCAGGTGCCACTGACTATGCTGTCCAGGGGCTCAATTKATTTTCCTAAAAGCAGGAGCCCAACAGCATTTTAAAATTCCCATTTGGAGCACCAGGATATCTCCTTCTCTTCAGATATTCCAAATGCATCTGTACACAATCCTGAATTTTATATTCTAGAGGATCCTGCTTAAACAGGGAAGTCAGAGTAAATGACTCCCAGTGATCCTTTCCAATTTTGGCTATTCTGTGAAGCCCAAAGTGAGCACTTTGGAACATCTCAGTCCTTCATGTGCAGGTATCTGACAAAATTCGAGCCAAATCCAAGAGTTCCATCAATTAAAGAGAGCTCAGACTCCTTGCTGGCCATTCAGCATCTTCCACTATGACTAAGTCCTATTTAAAATCTAATATCAGATTAATAAATGCAGCAAAATGAATCCCACTCAGCAGACAGAGCCTATTTTCCTGTTCCCTGACATTTAATATTGTTTTAGATGCCCTGGATTGTCCCACTCGGCCTTCAGCTGCCACCCCAGAATTTCCATTCATTCTATGACACATCTGCCAGCCCCAGACAAATGTTCCACATCCTCTGGAGTCCTAATTATGGAATTTTTTYCTGTTTAAGCAACTGAACAACCCCTTTCCTACAGGTTCTTTGCTTGCAGGCAGAGCTCCATCATTTAATTTGTATTAATCCTAAATAATGAAATTCCTTGGCATTGTGGGTGGAAAACGACGGAAATTTAGAGAATTTGCCCACCAGGCATGCAGCACATTTTGTAAAGTATCTAAAGACATTTGAAATGGTTATTTGTCCTCAGGAGAGCTGAGGGAGTGTCTGCTCCAGGTGCCACTCACCATGATTGACCCGACCACGGGACCCTTGATCACCCACCACAAGGCAGTGTTGTCATTCATGTCCCAGCAGCTGCAGTCGTGGGGGAAAGAGAAGGAAAGAGAACAAGACACAGCAATGAAATTAATAAATTAATGAAATTACA
>CADDXX010000751.1:64018-84331 GCA_902810485.1 Alauda arvensis
TCCATGGTTAACAGATATGAATGTTGGTTCCTGACSCCGACACAAGGATTTTCACACATTTGCAGTACATCAGGATCCTGGTTGTATTCACATATTGGAATGGTTTTCCAGTCTTTGGGTTGCAAGTCCTGTCCAGAATTCACCTGGAAAGGATCAAATACTGGGCAATATTTGGGATCAGCTCCTTTGTTAATCTGTTGCTATGGAGTAATCATAAAAAAAAATGGCATTTCTACCCCAGAATTTAAAATCTGGGGTTTTTAAAATCTGCCTCTGAAATCACCAAAGGATTCTGCAGAAGTTTATTTCACGCAGGTGCACTTGGACATTCAAATATATGGTTTATATTCACAGAGGGTTTTAATGTTAACACACATTTTTAGAGCCAATAATAACAAAAATAATCTTATTTTCCAGGCCCTGCTACACTATTGTAATGACTATTATTATTATTGAGAAATGTCTTCATGACTATTTTAAGTCACCAAGAATTTGCCAGCTAAAAATTTTCTTCCATTTGCCTCCACTTTCTTCCCCTGATTTTTCCCTCTGGAAAACACAAAACCACAGAAACCTGTCTGCTTTGTACCTGCAGTTCTGAGAAGGAGTTTTTTTCCTTGCCACTGGGAAAAGAGCCAAAGTCCCAGCAGAGGCTGTCACGGTGCATTTGTCAAATGCCAAGAAACAATTGGGAAGAACACGCAGGAATAAAAACCCTGCTGGTCTCATGAGAGCTTAATGCAACTTGTGTGTCATTTRAATGGTTGTGTGGCAGCATCTGGGGGAAAGGGGAACATCTTTAAACAAAACTATATACAAATGTAGAAGTGAGGGGGCAGAGCTAAAATCCTGAGTATCTCTCTGGTTCTCCTGGATGGGCAGGAGCCTGGATGGGGGGAGTGAATCCTCCCTGGCCTGTGCCTGAAACAGTGATGGCTTTTGGTCTCAGCCCGTGGAAAAAGCACTGCCAGGGCTGTCTGAGGATTTGGAGATCACAAGGGTTTGATTGGTGTGATTTTGTTATGTCACTGGGTGAGTAGAAGGTTTTTAGATTTTGCTATACACATAGTCAAGATGGAGACAGATCAATGTGATAAGAGCACATGTTTCTGTCTTCTTTTTCCTCTACCTCTTCCTCTTTGCAAAGGGTGATGGGTTTTTAGGATTGGTAAAGGTAAAATTTCACTGCATGACATGGGTTTTAGTTACTGGTGATTAAACAATGTTAACGTAGTTTAGAATATAAAAGCCCAGACACTGTCGTGGGCAGGGGAGAAACCATTTTTCCAGCTGCYTGTGAACTTCACGCTGGACAGAATGAACTTAGAGATAAGGTTTGTAAAATAAACATCTGCAGTCCGCAACCCAGACGTTCTCCGATTCCTTCTTTCAAGCATGGGCCGGTGAGAAGAAAAATTTACACTGCTGGGGTTAATCTCAGAAGAGATAACTCCGACAAAATCCCACCATCAAAGTGTGTCTGAGAGAAATCCCGAATGGCTGAATGATGCCTGGCTTAGAAATTTTGTCTAAACTTATATTTTCAGTTGAACAATATTCAGTATTTTCAGTTGAAAAATTTTTATTCACTTCAGATGGACAATAATTCACTGGATTCCCATAAAACCAACAATGAGGATGTGTGTGGTGCAGCTGATGAGAATTGAGAGAACTTAGAGGTGGGGGGTCAAATTTACACAAAATGATGAATTTTTGCCTCTGTTTGCACAGCAGACATGGAAACCTGAAATCAAAAAAACTGAAATCACCCGAAATCTACGGGGCTGATGACTGAGATTTTCAAGCACAAATTGGTATTTCTGAGTTATCTCACTTTGTATGCCCAACTTAAAATATTTGAAAGGGGATAAATGCTCAGAGGGACCTCCTCACCCACAGTCTGGAAATCAGGATTTTTGTCAGTGATCAGCAATGGTATGGACTGAAAATCACCAATTATCTTTTAAATTCTTTGCATGCATTTATAAATTAGGAGTTGTCGAATTGTCCCATTATTTGCAGAGATCAACCTCCTCATAATGGACATTAAACCTGCCCTGAAATCCTTAATGGATTGACCAATGTTGGAAGAATCTAGGCAAATTCTCATTCTAATTTAGCTGTGCAAATAGATATTGATGTTTGTCTGGCTAGGAATGAGGAATTACAGGGAYGGGAATCCACCTCTTATTCCAGTTATCTGGATTGTAGAGCAGCCAGATCAGCAGCCCAGATATTTATCCCAGAATCAGGGACACAGAAAACCTTGGAGGTTGTTTTGGGTTTCCTTTTCCCACAGGGAGGTATTTTAAATGTGGGTGATGCATCGTCCCCTAAAAGTTCCTTTACTTAAACCTCTCTGCTTTTTGCTTCTTCTCTTTTTAGACCTTTTCTTGTACTTAGACCACTCCTCTGTTTTTATAGGACGAGCTCAATTCCCAACTTCCACCACGTCAACAATGAATCTGATCAAGCTCACACTGAGATTTTTTTCCAAGCACTTTCAAGGCTGTCCAGTCCCTGTGACACCTGCAGGATGAATGTGGGGGAAGGAGGCACCATCTTCTCCTCGGGTAAAAAAGTGGGAACGCACCACAGAACATCTGGAATTTTCTGTGCTGTGTAAACCAGCCCCCAAATTTCTGTCAAATGCTTCCCTGCAGGMAGGATGAAAAGAAATGATTCTTTTCCAGGGCTGGGGAAGGGATGTGATTTCYATTTGCAGGGGCCAGAGTCTGATCTCTGGTGCAGGTCTGGAATAATTCCACTCAAACCAGGAGCAGAACTCTGGATCAACAGACAGCTGCATTTATCTGCTCAKTCCTGTCACTTACAGTGATGGAAGTCAGGAGCTGAAATCGAGGGAGCTCTGCCAGTTTTGGAAGGAACAGGCAGGAGGGGTCTCAGGCTCTGAGCCTGTATCTCAGCCCATGCCTTTGCCACTCTGGTTTTCCAGTTCAGTGATTTCCACAACGTTTTCAGGCTCATGCTGGCTTCTCCCCCACTCCCAGAACAAAGCTGGCTGATTTTTAAAAAGTAACCACTGAGACYCTCAGCTAGAACCATTCTAAATGTCTTGCATGCTAAATAGTTCCTCCAAATAAAAGGAACGTTTTTGTGTTTTTGTTTTGTTGCTGTTGTTGTTGTTTTAATTTATTCTTCTTTCCTTCTGCAAGACATTCTCCCTACCTGCAAAATGGAAAGGCTGTTTGGACTTGTAAGAGAAATTAGTGCATTGAGGGCCAGTGCTGTAATCCTAATAATGACACAACAGGGGTTTCTGGCTTGTTTTGCAAGGAAATTAATGATTTAATTTGTCTTAATGTCAAAATAGAACATTGGGTCACAGCACTGGCATCCCCAGYGGAGGAAAGGCTTTATTTGCTTTCCAGAGAGAGTCTGAAAGAACAAGGATGAAGAAAAMCTGACAGAATAATGAGTTTTGTGGAAATTTTGCATCCAGCTATCTCCAGTATTAGGCAAAATTAAAGCATCAACCTCRATGACTTGGAAATGGGATTTGGGTACGAAGAGCCTTTCCCTCAGTTCTGTGTTTTCAAAGAGCCACTGATGGATTTTTGAGATTTTAATCAGTCTGCCTGATTTTTTCCCAACATTTCACCAGGTTCAAACACAGCTCTCAATGAAAAAGCATTGCCAAGTTTGTCTTTTCAGGGTGTAAATTCTCATCCATTCCTACCTGCCACACCTGCTGCTCCATTGGAGCAGATACTGGCTACTAAAATATGCAGGTCCAACACTTTTCCTTCTGGTCCTTTAGAACCTGATGTTTGCAGCTGTTTTTCTCTACCAAARGAGACAATTTGGGAAGGACTTACCCTTTTGAATTATTTATTAAATAATTTTTTCCACATAGAAAACAGAATGTGTGTTTCTGTATCATCCCTATTCATCTCCCCTGCAAAATTCATGGAAAACCCTCCTTAGTGGGAAGCCAAACTCCTAATTGTCCTGGTAAATCAAAGCTCAGCAATGCCTTGTGCAGATTTCCTTCACTGTACTAGATTTATCTCCAATAATTTCCACAGCTGACTTCATCACCTTCMTCCTCCTCCACAATCAGTGGGAAAGAAGCAGAGAATTACGTGGGATCCCACTCACAGCTCTTGTAAGATGAGACAAACCATATCCTGGACTGCAGTAATTTAATGGAGCAGGGAATGGGGTSAGCTGCAGGTTTGATGCCTGAATCTTTTAGGAATTCCTCAGTGCAGAGGTGGCACAGACATCAAACTGTAACTCTATGAACAGAAAAGTACTTGAACTCAGGACCTAAATGATGTTTGTACACACAAGGATGTCAGAAATGAAAGGAGAAAACAGAACAAGAGCAAATGGCCTCAAGTTGTGTCACAGGAGGTTCAGGCTGAACATCAGGAAGATTTTTTTTACTGAAAGGGTTTCTGAACTTTGGCAGGGGCTGCCCAGGGAGGTTTGGAGTGCCCATCCCTGGAGGTGTCCAAGGAAGGGCTGGAGGTGGCACTCAGTGCTCTGGGCTGGGGACAAGGTGGGSATCAGTCACAGCCTGGACTCGGTGACCTTGGAGGCCTTTCCCAAGCTAAAGGATTCTCCCACTCTGTGATTCCGTGCTCTCCAATCCCCACATTCCCCTGGCACCCCTGCCATGGTGCTGGCAGCACCTGGAATCATTTCCCACACTGCAACACCTACCCAGTGTCATCGAAGTGGAGCCTCAGCACTGCCCAGACAGTGACACAGATGGTGGGGGTACCTGCAGGGGACAGACAGTGACACATTAACAGTCACACTGACACACCTGGCATCCAGCAAGGAGCGTTTATCCAACCTCCCCACCGAGGTTTTGTTTCCTTACAGCACTTGTGTGTGTGGGATAATGCCGTTTATTGATGGAATTCCGAGCTCCAGAGACTTTCCCTCTCAATCAGGGATTGGAGGAGCAGGACTGGAAGGAAAGGATGAAGCTGTGCCAGGTCAGTACTGCCCAGTGTTTTACTGCACCTTGTTGCAGGAAGAATAAAMCAAAGTCTGGGCAGAACACAACCAACCACATCCGTGTCTGGAGCTACTGGAACCATGAAGGAATTGCAGTGCCAGATGTTGGAGTGGCTTTATTGGATTCTGTGTACTCCTCTGTGGTTGTGTTGTAAATGATTTACATATGCTGCATTTTCACTGTCGCTGTGTAAATGAGCAGCTTTTCTTTGCTTGTTCAACCAAAACAAATCCACAGACCAAGAAGTTTCCTCTGCTCACAGGAATTTAAATTTTTTTTTTCATTTAAAAAAATACCAAAACAAAGCAACAGACTCCAAAAAGAGAATATTGGAGTAAGGAACTAATTCCTATTTCAGACATTTCTTCACCTTCAAAAAATGCAYGTAGAATGCAAATTTAATGAAAACAGTAAGAACCCACTGAGAAACCTGGATTTATTTTCCTTTTTGAAAATCATAGAAGTGTGATTTCTTATTTTTTTTTTTTTCCCAGTAGAAATATTTTTATAAAATAAATGCATTTATGCAAGACAGCCCTGGGTAAGCTGGATCTCCACTGTCTGGTAAATAAAATCTTTGACTAAGAAACTGCTGACATCTGTGCAGGCACCACTGGAAAAAAATTAAGTGCTAAAAAGCAAACAAAACAAGGACCTTGCTAACCCCAGCTCCCAGCAGTGAATGGGACCGTGGTGAGTTGACAGGAACAATTATATTTAATATATTTTGCAAGGCTGTGTTGATGTCACGTTAATTAGTCAGCCATTTGAACCCACTTAGACAAGTCTCTGTCTAATTGTATTCCCACCACCAGAAATAAAAATACCCCTGTTAGACCTGGGTGACTGATGGAGCCCTCCTCCTTCCAACARCCAGACAGAGAAGAACTTGAAAGGAAAATGATAGAAAGAAATGAAATGTCAGGCTTTGGGGAGGAGAAATCATGCATAATTAATTTTAGTTGAAGTCTGCTTTTCGCACAGGTGAATACCTAAAAACCACTGAGAAAAAAAACCCTTTGTGCCCTTTAAAGGAGTTAAAATTAATTTTTAAATGGCAAACTTTAGTTTTAATTTTATCAAATTAATCTTGAAATATCAAATATTTGCCCAGAGAAGCTGTGGGTGCCCCATCCTTGTAAAAGTCCTTGGGCTGGATGAGGCTTGGAGCAATCTTGGATGGTGGGAAGTGTCCAGGGAAAGAGGGTGGGAAGAAGATTAATTTTAAGGTCTCTCCCAGTCCAAACCATTCTTTGATGATAAAAAACACAGGTCTCATGTTTTATTTAGTTTCCTCTATATAAATTCCGATGCTGTGAATAGCATTCCAAATCTGTGAAATGTGCAGGAAGGCAGGGTCAAAACTAAATGTGTAATGGGAATACATTAAAAAAAACCACATTTAGGATCAGCTTGGAGCTCTGAGCCATCTGCTGTAGGAATACACATATACCCACACCACTTTACACCAAAAGATTTGTATCTCTCCATCTCCTCCTTTTCAGCTCCTGAGGAACGACAGAAAACACGAGAAGCCCTGAAGGCTGAGATTTATTCCTGCTGCCCTGAGTGAGGAGCAGGCACCAGCAGAGGAGGCAGGAGTCCACGCAGAGAATTCAGCAGCATTTTGCAGATTTGGGAAGGAGGAGCTGCCTGGATGAACAGAGCCATCTGCAGCTCTCATTAATCCCTGAGGATGAGGACACTGACATCTCAGCATGTTTGGAGAAAGAGATTCAACACCCAGATGCTGCAAAGTGCTGAGCTCTTGTTTCTCTCTGCTCCCTCCCCAGCAGCCCTGAGCTGGGGGGCTGCTTAACTCAGCCTCTGATTTGTGTTCAGATTACAGAGATTTTACAGGTTACAAATCTGCATTGCTTTCTCTTCTGATTGTCAGATTTTCACGCACATCACCCCAAATTTCTCCTTGGAAACACTTTTATCTCAGCTATAATGGGATTACACAGCTGCAGGTGGTACAAAGGGAACCCTGAACACCCTTTCCAACAGTTCATTTTCCCAAAGCCTTTTCCAGTAACCATCCATTTCCAACAGCCTTTTTCTGGCACTGATTATTTATGATAACTTGTTCACTTCTTTCTCTCTACACCTTGTCTGCCTCTATACCTTCTAAAAACATTTTTTTCTTTCTGCTGTAGGGAGTCTTTGTCGGGAGATGAAAATTTTGGTTTGTGCACAGCTGCTTCAGGAGGGAAAAAACAAGACCATCTGTTGATTTCTTGAAAATTCAGGCTACATAAGGAGATTTATTTCAAAGGAGAGTAGTTTAAGGCATGGGGTTTGTGTGTCGACTTTACATATGAATATACAGGATTATTTCTATTTCAGAAGTGACTATAAGTATAAAAATCCAGTTTAACCTTCTCACAGAATATTTTAAATGAATATATTCTCCTTCATTCACCATCTGACTTCTGTACAAAAACATCTGCAAAGAATTGCTTGCATTAACATGTCACAGGAATCGATTTATATCCAGAAGGCCAGAATGAAAAATAATTACCATGGTTATCATCATTTAACTGGCTTTTCTGAAATAAATCTTGTTCCTTCCCCGTGCAAGTTTTTATTTCCCATCCAGGTAGGATAAGCAGATGTGAATACCCTTTGGATACATTTTCAATTGAGTTATTATCTGGAAGAAAGGCACAAATGAAGCCTTAGAAAACAGGCTGGACTCAGCCCTGCAGATTTGATTARGCTGAAGAAGCTGATGTTCAGATCGTTATCTCGTAGGAGGCAATTTTCTGTYACAGACTGCACCTCTGCAAAGGGATGTGGTGTCCTCCAGATCTCAGTGCAACTCTATTCATACACAAAAAAAATCACAGCACAGTTTGGGCTGCAGTGGCACCTCTATACAAAGCCTAAAATTACAGTTTTTATGTCACAGGCATGGTATTTTCCACCTGATGTGGAAATGCCCTGCACGGTGTGTGGAGTCACCCTGCACACCGAGACANTCTCCATCTCCTCCTTTTCAGCTCCTGAGGAACGACAGAAAACACGAGAAGCCCTGAAGGCTGAGATTTATTCCTGCTGCCCTGAGTGAGGAGCAGGCACCAGCAGAGGAGGCAGGAGTCCACGCAGAGAATTCAGCAGCATTTTGCAGATTTGGGAAGGAGGAGCTGCCTGGATGAACAGAGCCATCTGCAGCTCTCATTAATCCCTGAGGATGAGGACACTGACATCTCAGCATGTTTGGAGAAAGAGATTCAACACCCAGATGCTGCAAAGTGCTGAGCTCTTGTTTCTCTCTGCTCCCTCCCCAGCAGCCCTGAGCTGGGGGGCTGCTTAACTCAGCCTCTGATTTGTGTTCAGATTACAGAGATTTTACAGGTTACAAATCTGCATTGCTTTCTCTTCTGATTGTCAGATTTTCACGCACATCACCCCCAACTTCTCCTTGGAAACACACTTTTATCTCAGCTATAATGGGATTACACAGCTGCAGGTGGTACAAAGGGAACCCTGAACACCCTTTCCAACAGTTCATTTTCCCAAAGCCTTTTCCAGTAACCATCCATTTCCAACAGCCTTTTTCTGGCACTGATTATTTATGATAACTTGTTCACTTCTTTCTCTCTACACCTTGTCTGCCTCTATACCTTCTAAAAACATTTTTTTCTTTCTGCTGTAGGGAGTCTTTGTCGGGAGATGAAAATTTTGGTTTGTGCACAGCTGCTTCAGGAGGGAAAAAACAAGACCATCTGTTGATTTCTTGAAAATTCAGGCTACATAAGGATTTTTTTTTCAAAGGAGAGTAGTTTAAGGCATGGGGTTTGTGTGTCGACTTTACATATGAATRTACAGGATTATTTCTATTTCAGAAGTGACTATAAGTATAAAAATCCAGTTTAACCTTCTCACAGAATATTTTAAATGAATATATTCTCCTTCATTCACCATCTGACTTCTGTACAAAAACATCTGCAAAGAATTGCTTGCATTAACATGTCACAGGAATCGATTTATATCCAGAAGGCCAGAATGAAAAATAATTACCACGGTTATCATCATTTAACTGGCTTTTCTGAGATAAATCTTGTTCCTTCCCCGTGCAAGTTTTTATTTCCCATCCAGGTAGGATAAGCAGATGTGAATACCCTTTGGATACATTTTCAATTGAGTTATTATCTGGAAGAAAGGCACAAATGAAGCCTTAGAAAACAGGCTGGACTCAGCCCTGCAGATTTGATTAGGCTGAAGAAGCTGATGTTCAGATCGTTATCTCGTAGGAGGCAATTTTCTGTTACAGACTGCACCTCTGCAAAGGGATGTGGTGTCCTCCAGATCTCAGTGCAACTCTATTCATACACAAAAAAACCCACAGCACAGTTTGGGCTGCAGTGGCACCTCTATACAAAGCCTAAAATTACAGTTTTTATGCCACAGGCACGGTATTTTCTACCTGATGTGGAAATGCCCTGCACGGTGTGTGGAGTCACCCTGCACACCGAGACATGACTGACACAAGAACTGCTGTTGGAACCCTGGACTCTGGGAATTTCAGGCTCTCTGTGATGTCAGGCACTGACCCCCAAGAAAACCCTGCATTGGACCTGAGGCTGTGGAAGAGGCTTCCAGAATTGACTGATAGAACTGGGATTATGGGTGTGTGGTTTGAATAGAAGTGTGTGATATCACAGGGTGGAAAACTTAGAGTTTAAGGTTTTAGAATATAGTAATAGATATAAAGAAAGATGGAGGTTTTAGGGTGGAGACTTTGTTCTTCTTTTTCACCTTCTTCTCCATGGCTCTGGGTGGTATTTTGTAATTGGACAGAAAAGTCCCCCATTGTGTGCCACAGGTGGTTGGTTATTTGGTTAAAAGTGAAAATAATTTAGGTGTCATTTATTAATTGGATAGTTTATCCTTAAAAGGCCTTGTAGAGAGAGAGAGAGATGTGGCTCCATTTTTAGTTTGTCAGCTTGAAGTGCTGCAGAACTCACAGTTTATGAGACTGTGATAGAGATAAGGATTAATAAACACCTGAGTCTGAACAAGAAATTCCATCTCGTGCATTTAATCCTGAATTTGGCAAAAAGGAGACAATACACAACAAAGTGCCACGTACCCCAGCCAATGATTGTGTACCAGTAGAAATATCTCCTCTCTGGGAAGAAGGTTTCCACCAACAGAGTGAAGAGGTACAAGCCCTCGATGAACAGCCAGAAGTAGTTGGACATGACACAGTAGTGRAAAAACACCATCACTGCTTTGCATTCCACCTGCAGGAAAGAAGAGAAGGGCTAAGTTGTTTCTGCCTTGCTTCAGCCTAAAAATGCTTTCAGCCTCTCCAAATCTCTCTGTGGAAAGGGCTGGGGCTGGTATCACACACTTTTAATGGGGAAGGCTTTAAAGAATGGGAAAAATGTCAGGTATCACTTAGGCAGCAAAGCCTGGATGGGGAAGAAGSCAATTTTACCAGTGGGAAGTGGTCAAGGAGCATTTCAGAGCTGCTTGAGCACGTCCTGCATTGCTGAGAGCTCACAACCCCAGTGAGCAACAATTGCWGGACTTAAGCCCCTTCCCAGGATTAAATGCAGGGAAGGAAAAAAATCCAGCTGTGAACCAAGAAACCCAGAGAAGGGTGTGAAAATGGCAGGATGGCTGTGGAAAGCCCTGAGAGTGGGATCTGAAAGGATGAACCCTCCTGTGTGCAGCTGAGAATTGCAATTCCTCGCCATCCATCATCAGTGTTGTCAGTCAAGGACAGAAAATGGAAGTAAGCGTGAGGAAAAAGGAGGCTGAGTGATCAGTTGTAAAAAAAAACAACAAAAAAAAAAGGGAGTTTTCATTCATGGACAGGAGGGGGAAGGAGAAAACTAAAAAAAAGAAAAAAAGAAAACTAGAAATTAAATCTAAAAAAATATAATTTTTTTAAAAAGGAACAGTTTGTTTAGGCTTGAGAAAAGGGGGCTCAGGGAGGACGTTATTGCTCTCTACAATCCCTGACAGGAGCTGGTAACAAGGTCAGCCTCTCCTCACAGCCAACAAATGCTAGAACAAGAGGAAATTGTCTTGAATTGCATCAGGGGAGGTTTAGTTTGGATATTAAGGAAAATTTCTTTCCTGAGAGGGTTGCCAATCCCTGGAGCAGCGTCCAGGTCAGTGGTGGAGTCACCACGCATGGGGGTGTTTAAAAGATGAGTAAATGTGGCACTTGGGGTGTGGTTTAGTGGTGAATTTGGAGGTGCTTGGGAATGGTTGGACTCAATTCCAAAGGGCTTTTTCCACCTAAACGAGTCTGTGACAAAGGCCTGAGGTGGCAACCAAGCTCTACCCTGTGGGAGTAGGACACACTGGTCTTTCCAGTGCTGCACTCAGTGAGATGCCATTGGTCCTACAAAAGCAGGATTTTCCCACAAATCTGAGCAGAATCTGTGTGGGAAATGAAAACTTCTGCTGCAGGCAGTGATCAGTTCCCACTTTGACTTCATCCTCTGGGCCAAATCTACCATCAGGATGTTTAAACCACCAGATCTCGAGTTTCTTCATGGAAGCTCTCCCCAGGCTGAAGATCTGGTCATAAAATGGCTGATTTTAATGTGTTTTATGCTTCAAGRGTTTCCAAACAAAGAGGCAGATGCCACCATTGGGAGAGTGGCAGGAACAAACTGCAGACCTAATGGCTTCAGCTTTCTTGRGGAGAAGAACTGGGAGCAAAAACTRTTTTCAATGATAAAGRAAAGTCTGACTAAGAAACTCCACAGCTGCACTTGCCTGGTGGAAGTGACTCACAGGGAATTTAGCTCATAACTGGGTGGATAAAGGAGAGCTCAGCTTGTAATTCTATCATAATTACACCCAGTGAGCTGATTTATATCAAATACCAGCCTTAAATGTGAAAGGAACTGGGATTCACACACATAATAAATGCTAAATGCATCAGTGAAAGAGTGCTCTCCATGAAGCAACCTATATAAGAGACAATTATGTGGGAAATGCTGATGATTTCCTGAGAATGTGACCACCAGGTGTATTCTCTGTGTGTGARTGGTCACCCCATTTGCATCTGACTCTGCCTGAGGTCCAGAACAAACGAGGCTCTGGAGGAAAACCAGACCTTCAGATGAAGGAAATTGCTCATGTCTGGCTCTCCTCCCACCTATCCCCGAGCAGATCTGGCAAAGGGAGGAACAATCAGAAAACAAAGCCTGTAGGTTTGCTCTGAGGGACACCACGAGATGAAACACCCAGTGTGGCTGTGAACTGGGAGGGAAGTTAAACACCAACCACGTTTTCCCCTAATAACTCATGATACTCCACACACTGCTGCCTGCCCCACTGATTTTTGTTGTCTTGTGCTGAAAAAAAACAAACAAAAAGTGGAGAAGGGTTTGGATTCATTTGGACTCACCGTGGAGATAAAGCAGTGGTTTCCATCCTGCTCTGCATAAAGAACCCCATCCTTGATGAACACAGATATTGCGCGCAGGATGAACGAAACAAAGAGGTTCATGTGGATGAAATTCCGAGTGCAGTGGAGCTTCCTGGAGAGGGAAGAGGAAGGGAGAGGGCGGGGGGAATRGAGAAATAAAGAAGAAAATGGTTTTACTTCATGGAAATGTCACATTAGGCCTGAACACACCAGAGCAGAGCACCTTGGTGCTAAGAACAGCAACATCTCAGCCAAAACCGTGTTAGTACTGACCCTAAGCCTGAGGAAGAGGAGGATTTGGAGATTTTCTTGTACAAGGATGCAGAGAAGCATAAAACAGACAACAGAACGAGCCCAGTGCAGCTCCTGAAGCTTCATAAACCAGACCCACAGCTTCTGCTGCTGCATTTGCACTCTGCTGAAATGGGACTTCTGGAGTGTGTCCAGAGGCTGGGGGAGCACCTCAGCGAAAGGATTTTCCCTTTCTAATTCTACCTCTGGTGAAATTAAACCTTTAACTCAGTTTGGGGCAGCTGAGCTCCACCTTCCTTCCTCCAGGGAGCAGCTCAGGGCTGGTGTCCCCACTCACCTGAAGCGGCACAGGATGACCATGGCAGTGGTGAGGGACACCAGGGACGTGCTGTATCCCACCGTGTACAGAGCCTTCACYGAGAGATAGTAGTAATCCTTGGGAGGCAAAAGGCACAGGGTTACAGGGCTCATCAACAGGCACACACCTGCCAGAGAGCAGGGCGAGCCAGAGGCAGGATTTGTGTCTTGGACAGCCTGGTTTGTCCTCATTTCCTCTGAGGGCTCTCTGTACATCAAGCTCTGCTCTCTGGCTGGGTCTGAGCACCATGAGGTWATTTATCACTATCTATATTCTTTTTTATATGTAAGTATCTGTAAAAAAAACCCCAAAAACACTTGGCTAAGAGATTCTTTATCAACARGGGTAGAATTGAGGGTTAGCCTGTGATCCTAGAAGTTCCAGGCTACATCAACACTAAAATCTCATTTATAAATATTCAGTACAGGCCCAGGGAGGAGTCAGACCTCACTTCTCACAGTTTTATGCCCATGTACATATGAGTGTTCATTCTAATCACTGCCAAATCAGAACATGACCAGAGGCTGGACACAAAGCAGGCTGCTGTTTCCCCCCCYTACCCCCTTCATTTGTTTTTAATGATGAGGTTAATTCCCACCTGGTTATCAGACTCCGTTTCGTTCTCATCGAAGCCGCAGGCATCGTAATAATGAGGGAAAGGTTCAGACCAGCCATCCTCAGTGCAATTCCTGCTGATGTCCCCTGTGCCAAGGACAGCTGGGAATGTCACATCCTGAGAAAGAACAACATCCCCTTCCTCCCCTTGGTGCAAAGAAAATCCCACAGTTCTGCTGGAAGCACTSTTTGCCTGCCTGTCCATAGAATTAATTCTGGAAATTGAATGGCATCTTTAATKATCCAGTCATTAAATCCATCAAAAATACAACAGGCACCTATGGATGGCTACTACTACAGTCACCAGAGAGGAAAAATATKTAATCAGTGTATCCAGGCCACCAAAAACCTCATTCTCAAGTAGGTTCCTAAACCAGGGATCAGCTAAATGTCCATTGCTTCCACCAAGGCATCTCAGGAGTGCAGTTTTGAGGAAGATATCTCCACTCTACATGCCCAAAGGGAAAGTCCAGTGCTTAACAACAGGCCCTTGGTGCTATTTTTTAATGCATTTTAAATTATCTGAAGCACAGGCATGGGACTGGTGAGAAAATACCAGGCTGCCATGAATTTTTTGGTCCAGGTTCTGGAAGCCAGTCAGGATCCTCAGACAGCCATTGTCCATCCATGGACAGGCAGCTGGATTGTTCTCCTGTAAGCAGACAAGACACATCCCACCCATTTATTTCCAAGCCCAGGCTCTGATCTTGCAGTGACTTTGTGGGAAGGAACATGGACTGGGAATCTGTCTCCCACCCCTGTCTTCATGGCAGTGTGTTCTTTTCCATCTCCAGATGCCCAGGGTGGCCTCAGTTGGTGAATTCAGAGCTTCTCACATTCCTCTGTCTATTAATCATCCCAATCCTGGGTTATAGCCTTAATTTTAAGCACATATTGCCTTCAATACTGTGATTTTTTGCCTAATCTTAAATATGAACCAGCTCTTAAATGGTTTCACTGACACCCTTAGGCTTTAAAACCATATTTGGAATGAAAAGTTGGGGGCAGAAGAGGAAGAATCTCCTGACACTCATTTACCTACAAAGCTGCCTGAGGTGGGACAGCCCCTGTGGGGCACTTCAGAAGCACCATAATTCTTCCCARAGCTCAGTGGCTTCCCTAAAAAATTAGGGATGGGTTGCTGCTGCACTTCTTCCTCTCCAGCACAGAGGARCAGCCTCTGTTTATCAAATGATCACACTTTCCTGGAGTTTCAGTTGCACCTTGACCAAAACTGATGGAAATTTCCAAGTTTTGGGTYTGCTTTTCGCTATTAAAGTTGTGCTGCTTTGCATTCTAAGAGCAACTCAGCATCTCATAACCTTGTTTTTAACCTTATTTTAGAGAATCTGTTTGCCATCCATGCAGCAGAATCTAYCTCTTTAATCACAGCATTCATTTAGGAACGTTGCATTACTTGGCAAATTCTGTTAAATTACTCTTGCACATTCATCCCTGGCTTTCTATGGGAAAAAAAAGGCACTGAATCATGGTGCTGACTTCCTTTCACACCATTTAGTAATTAATGTTAAGCAGGTGGATATCATTTACAGCAGCACACTTCTTAGATTGCAAGGCTTAATAGAGGAGGAATAATTCATATTCYAATAATAATTCATAATTCTAATTCATAATGATGCTAGAAGTAACAGAACAGAAAATGTCATAACTATTAGAACTGRTTAGAAAAYAATACCAAATTTCRGGGAAAAAAATAAAAAGCTGAGAGCTTCCTTTTTGACAGAGATAAACAAAAAGAGAGATAAAAATTTCCGTGATTCTGTTTCTTACCTAGGAGGGACTGGGCTGTGCTTTCCAGCAGGTCATAATCACCTAGGAAAGTGGAAATTGGGTATGAAATGGTTTTGATTGTGTTTTCTATTAGAACCCAAACTGGTCTCTGTGGAAATCAGTGAATGGAGTGCAATTGATTTTTATTTGTTTAGATCAGGCCCAAAGGCAATAAATACTTGGTGCTGTCTTCTCAGGAAGTAAATACAGCTTTACTTGAGAGTTTAAATCAAAGCTGAACCTCTAAATTTAGAACTAAAAACTCATGCAATAAACAGGGGCAAAATTCATTGTAAAAATGTACAAGTCAAATATTGTTTCTATAGGAATTTACATTTTATAATCCTCAGGTATTTAAATATGACCATTTTCCAGAGAATTAATGAATAATTATATCCATCTATCACTGACAAAGAGCAGTGACTAATTGGTTTAAATAAGATAGTTTAATTTTGTGGCTTCAGGTAAAATCACACTGATTTATAGAGACTTATGAGATTTTTCATTTCACTTTATGTCCAAGTATTACAGTTAAGTACATGAATCATTGTCATAATGATTGACACACAGACAACTTTTTAATGATCTGAAATTACCATGTGCACACAAATTTTGGGAACARAAGTACTGAGGATGCAGGCAACACAAGTGGCTCTTACCTGCATGGGTTTGCCCCAAATTATCCACTTCCCAACCTGAAATCAGAAGAGTGCARATAATTAATTCATAATGATAAGAGGTTGCAATTTAAATTTGATAAAAATKTGACTCCCATAAGAGGAATGGGTGTAGCAGAGCCCAGAGAAGTTTAAATCCTTATTTCTGTATTAGCYCTGAGTATTTATGAATGGAAAAGGGTTTTCAGAAGATGGTTGATATTGTTAAATATCTGGTTATCATGAGGTTTCATCAGACTCCAGGAAGAATAAGAAAAATGGATGTAGGAGCTTTTTTGTGGATTTTTTTTWAAATTATTTTTTATGTTCTGAAGTAAGAAAGGTTTCTTTCTTACAATTCCAAAACACTCTGCCCAAACCCATGCAGCCTAATCCCCTAAAAACACAACTACCAGGGAGGGAAATGATAAAACTTTGGGTTTGAATCAGAAATCTCCTTTTCCCTTTCTTTTGTTCTTCCAAAATAAATTGTTGGAACGATGCCAAACCATTCTCCCAACCCCCTGTGCTCGATGCTTAATCCGAATTGGGCTAAAACCCGACTTTCCCGAATGTTGGGTGGATTCAGCAGGGGATGGATGCAGGAGGAGGAGCTGCCGTGAGCCAGGGAGTGGAGCTGCTGCACCGTGCACAGAGCAGCTGCTGCAATTCCCTCTGACCCTGGCCCAGAATCCAGGGAAAAACCTTCCCAGCACTTCCCTGGCCACCACAGCAGGTTAAATGTCCTCATCATATTAGTTCTGCATCCTCTGGGGCGGCCACAGGGCTGCAGGTTGTGCTTCCCCTTTTAACCCTGTTAAATGTTAATTAGGGGTTGGAAAAACCTTCAACAAATTGTATGAGAAGGGTTTTACTTAAAGTAAAATCCAAGCAAAGACTGTTTTGATCCTATGGGAAAGGAGAAAGCACCTCAAGAAATTAAATAATAACAGGAGGCTTTTCAGCACAGCATAAAGTGTGGAGTTTTGTTGTTCTATAGTTCACATAATAATTTAAAATTCCTTGATTTCTGTGTTTCCTATAAGGTAAATCAGATGTGCTTTTATTCCTTTTAAGACAGAAAAAAGAGGGTTTAATGTAAAAATGAGGGTGGGGGTATAGAAGACCCATCTGAAGCATCAGGCAGGCTGTGTTGTGACTTTGGATGGATTGTTAAACATCAATCTGATGCCTTCAGTTTTAGCTTTCATATTTTCCAGATGCTGTGCTGCTCAGGTGTGCAGTTCTGAGCCTAAGTGTTAGCGAGTTCTCTTCACAGGGTAGGTAGACAAAACAAATCCTTTTCCTGCTGCACACCAAGGACAACAGGTACAAGTTTCAGACCCAAAAAAGCACAAACAGTGGAGGGCTGAGGGGAGAGAGCAAGGAGGATGGGACTTCCAAACCTGAAGCTGCAATTGGACAATTCAACCCCAATGTGCAAATGAACCAAAACTGATCAAAGTGGGAGACCTCATGACCGTTTGTCCATTTTGTGCCCATTTTGGGCCCATTTTGTGCCCATTTTGGGTCCATTTTGTGCCCATTTTGGGTTCCCCTTGGGTGCAGCCCTGGCCAGGCTCTTGTCCTGCCCAAGGTGTGTCCTTAAAGGCCTTTCCATAAATCTCTGCTTTATTCTCTGCCTCTGCCCAGTCTCTGCTCCAGCCCAGCCTTCCCAAGGTATCAAATCCTACCCATCCAACCCACTGGRAACTTTGGAGGGTTGATGCTGGAAGTGAGAGCAACCCGTGGTCTCCATCCTTCTCTGCCCAACTCCAGCTGCTTCCAGGACTCCACAGGAAGAATTCAGCCTGGATTTTAGGGAAAGGTTGTTCCCCCAGGGGGTGGTGGGGCACTGAACAGGCTCCCCAGGGAATGAGCACATTCCCAAGGCTGCCAGAGCTCCAGGAGCGATTTGACACCGCTCCCAGGGATGCACAGGGCGGGATTCTGTGCAGGGACAGGAGCTGGACTGGATGATCTTGTGGGTCCCTTTCCAGCTCAGGATATTTTGTGACTCTAATTCCTGAGTATTTGCAGATGTTGGGGAGCTCTCTAAATCCTGAAGAGCAGTCCCCAGAGCTCTGAGCAAACATTTTCCAGCCAGGGAGGCTCAGTTCCTGCATGGGGCTCAACTGGGAGCTGCTGCAGTGGTGCTGTGGCCTTGCCCCACATTCCTGGCAGAATATCAGGGATGGCTCTGCAGGATGGTTTGGAGAGACCTTTTTTTCCTCCTAAACCCACCAAACCCCAGGTTTGTTAGCAGTGACATAGCTCAGGTTTAGGAATTTGTAGCTGAAATCAGGCTGTGCTGCTCAAGTCTCAACTCAGAACACGGATGTGAGGTTGTGGTGTGGGAATTTTTATCTGTGGGTTTATCAGGCAACCAGAGGAGCAGAGAGCAAACCACCACCACTCCTTTGTCGCTCCTTTCATGGTGTTTTTCACAGCATCTGCCACTCAAAGCAGCAGCTCTGATGGAACCTGCCCCTCACCCAAGTGAGSTCACCTAACTCAGCCTGTGCCTCACACTGACCCACACCAGCAGGGTAGAAAAAGCTCCAAGAAAAACTCCCAAAAACMACTCTGACTGAATAAAATCCAGTTTTAGTTTATCATTTGTAGAGTAATTTGACTTTAAAACTGTGCAGAATTCTTGCTGGAGAAAGAGCAGGGCAGTATTAAAGCAGATTGATGCCTGGTGTTCCTGGCATCCTGCATATTACAGTGATGGCTCAAAAAAGACATTTCTCTTAAATGTAAATGTTCTGAATGCAGCTATTTTTTTCCCTACCATCTAAAAAGCATGAAATAAAAACTATCACTATTTCCTTCCAAATATAGATAGCAGTTAGCCTCATTGATGTTAAACTATTAAATTTTAGTTCATTTTTAATTTCATGACATTTGCAATAACAGTTAAAACATACTAATGCAGGCTTGTGTTATAGAAATCCAAGCTAATGGATAGGCTTGTGTTATAGAAATATTTTTGTATACCCACTGAAATCATTACTACATTTCACTGTGTTTGGACATTATGAAGGGTTTACTTTTCTAACAACATCAATTTTCTGATTTGTAGGAGCAAACAAGCCTTTTATTAATGTATATTTCTATATCTGAGTCCTAATTAATGCACTGAAGAAAGTCCCAGCACAACATTTGTCTCTACAGGCTTTTAGGCTTGATTCATCAACTCAATTTTCACTAATCAGTTAAGATACCAGGGAAGTTAATTAGATTTACATTGAACATCATGCCCTGAGTTACAACAAAAAGTCAAAGTTCATCTACTGAGTGTTGGGATGAAATGAACACACACACGATTCTATTTGTGGGTGTATGGATGTATTTTAAGTACCTACCTATATTAATATTTATTTATATATTTATATATATTTATATTTAAATATCTACCTATATTTAAATACCTATGTATTAAAATATATATCTAAATATCTAAATATCTAAATATTTAAATATAAATATATATTTATATATAAATATATATAAGCACATATATAAATATATGTGGTGATACAAATATATAAAATATGTCAATATATAATAATATACAATTGTATATCTACAATATATAAAATTGCATAGATATACATATATACAAACATATATTTATATAGTATGGATTATATATTATATAATATACTATATATTATATACAATCTATTTATATATTTTTGTAGTTATATGTTTTCGTTTTGTATTTTTATATATTTTTATTTTAATAGATTTTATACATTTATATATTTTATATATTTATCTTTTTATATATAAATATAAATATATATTTTATAGATCTATAAACATATATATTTATATATAAAATACATATACAAACAGATATATTTATATATATACAAAAGAATATGAGGGAACACACAGCCACCATATGTTTTTGAATTCCTGCACACTGCTGCTGCTGCTGCTGCCCTCAGACAGTGCAAGTATCCTGCACAAAAGATGGATATTTACTTRACAAAAATCCCTGGCATTGGTGCTGTTCCCTCACATGTCTGAGAAGGAAGTGGAGCTCAGATGGATTCGTTTTTTGCACAAMATTCCACATGTTCACACAGAGAGCGACACGACCTGGCCTTGCCTTTAAAGGGCTGTAAGGAATCCCAGACACAGCAGAGGCACTCTCATTTTTCAGGATGTTACCCCAAAGCATTGTTTTTCCAGGTTATATTTTCACCTTGGTGCCTTTAAAACTCCA
>CADDXX010000751.1:88513-162366 GCA_902810485.1 Alauda arvensis
GTGTATGGATGTATTTTAAGTACCTACCTATATTAATATTTATTTATATATTTATATATATTTATATTTATATATCTATCTATATTTAAATACCTATGTATTTAAATATATATTTTTCTAAAGATATTTATATATAAATATATTTTATATAAATATATAAATATATATTTATATAAAAATATAAAAATATCAACACATCTATATAAATAGATGTGTTGATATAAATATATAAAAGATGTCTATATATAATAATAGACAATTGTATATATACAATATATAAAATTATATATACACATATATAAAACCACATATTTATATATTATAGATTATATATTATATGCAATCCATTTATATATTTTTGTAGTTATATATTTTTGGTTTGTATTTTTATTTTGTATATTTATATTTGAATATATTTTATAGATTTTATACATATATATTTTATATATTTATATTTTTATATAAATATAAATATATATTTTATATATCTATAAACAGGTATATTTATATATATACAAAACAACATGAGGGAACACACAGCCTTTGAATTCCTGCACACTGCTGCTGCTGCCCTCAGACAGTGCAAGTATCCTGCACAAAAGATGGATATTTACTTAACAAAAATCCCTGGCATTGGTGCTGTTCCCTCACATGTCTGAGAAGGAARTGGAGCTCAGATGGATTCGTTTTTTGCACAAAATTCCACATGTTCACACAGAGAGCGACACGACCTGGCCTTGCCTTTAAAGGGCTGTAAGGAATCCCAGACACAGCAGAGGCACTCTCATTTTTCAGGATGTTACCCCAAAGCATTGTTTTTCCAGGTTATATTTTCACCTTGGTGCCTTTAAAACTCCARGGAGACCTCAGAGCARATTYACTCTGCTGTCASTGGTGGAGTGGACAGAACTGCAGGACCCCTCCCTGTCACCCTGAATTTTTAAGCCTYCTGATAAGTYGTAGCTTGGAGTCAGTTTTCYCATGRKTTTTSATGTAAATAACAGGTGTTGTTTTCTAACTAGCTTGGATGTTTACATTCTTCTTAGTGGGATGGATTTCYTTGACAAGCATGTGYATTAGCCAGTGTGTGTGYAGAGGTGGTGCTTTYCTCCACCTATCAGAACCYTTTATTCCTTTKGCATAAATATCCCTGRAATTCAATAAAMTWCCTTCTTCTTTTCGTTTCCYCTCYTGACTGMGTGTCGTGTGTCCTTTTTRGTATCAGTGYSACATTCCCTGTGCGGRATTTCCCACAAGCCTCCTTGTTTTCCTACTCTCAGGACACAAACAGTGAGAAATTTTGTGTTTGACTTCACTGATGAAGAAGAGAAACCCCACTGATAAGATTATACCATGGCCTAATGAAATGCATTGCTCTCTCAGGAATGAAGAATACATAAAATATGATTTCCATCTGCATTTCCACTGGGAACACGTTTTTCAGGGGTTTCATTCAAGGGTTACATTTACAAGGGACTTTTGAGAAGAGCRKGTAGTGACAGKATAAGGAGGAAMAGCTTTAAACTGAAAGTGGGCAGGTTTAGGTTGGGTATTGGGAAGAAATTCTGTACTCTAAGGATGGAGAGACCCTGGYAGAGGWTGSCCAGAGGAGCTGTGGCAGYCCCTGGATCCCTGGAAGTGYCCAAGGCCAGGCTGGACAGGGCTTGGARCACCCTGGGATRGTGRAAGGTGCCCTTGCCCATGGCATTGGGTTGCACTGGATGAGCTTTAAGATCTTTTCCAAACCAAACCATTTTAWAATTCTATTATTCTATGATAACATCTTAAATATTATTAYTTTACGACCTATTTGAATGACATCTGTGCTTCTCACATGTAGTTAAACTATGGAAATATGGACACGACAGCAGATACTGAACAGTGCCTYAGAACAGCAGTTATGAAATCAATAATTGCTGTTATCAGTCAATAAACTCCTGAGGAAGCTGCTGCTATCCTTSACACAGGATGGTTTATGCAGTGTATTGACAGGCTGTGTTATTTGCTGCTTGACCAGACTTAAGTAAATGTCACTCTTYGGGAAGCAAATCCACAATTAATGCTTTAATTGACGTTGGTAATTAGATGTTATTTGCAGCAATGCTTAGAGATTCTAGAGAAGATCTATCAGAATGCTGAGTTACCAATTGTAAAAGTCAAATACAGAAAATGCTCTTTATTTCTGTTTTCTGCATGAAGAAGTAAAAGAGGTAGGAAAAAAATCCAAGGACTTGCCAATGGCTCCCCATAGAGCTGGTGGCAGAAACCCAGACCTTTCCTGCCCTTTCCTTGCACATTTATCAGACTTTCCTCTTTGATTTTTATTTACTGAGGCCCAGAACTCGTAACTCACCCCTCACTATGCAGCTAATGATGAGAAACTCAGTGACAGCAATTGCTCCTGATTTAAAGTAGACAGGCATGGGGAGGATGATGCCAAGAAACCAGCCTGTGCACGATGAGCCTCAGAGCCTTTTAGATCTCCTCCCTGGTGCCAAATCTGTGCTGGCTGCTCTCCACCTGCCCGGCCTCCCGTGGCTTTGTTTATCTGAACACAACTCGCGTTTAACCCTTTTGTTCCAGCGTTTGTCCCTTATTAGTGGCGGGGCAGGAGGGGATGAAGGGCTTCCAAGGGTTTTGTTTGCTCCTGAATTGCCTCGCCCACGCTTCTCCCATGGCCCTGTTGTTGTTCTCATCTCAGTCTTGTGGGTTGGAGGGCTGCCCCACAAAGGTAATTCTCCAAAAGGTTTTTGGGTTTTGACAATATTAAGATCAATGTGCAAATGCTGCAGCGTTTTTATTGCACGTCGCGTCCCTATAGAAAGTGCAGCGACAGGGGCAGGGAGAGGTTGAGGGAAGCATTTATATAAAATATATATATATAAAATACCCCTTGTTATCCTGCTGTCCAGCTATGTGGATAATGACCTTAAAATGTTTTTCTCTCCTGTTTTATACAGCACTGGTTAGAAATTTTAYATTCCATCTCTAAATATGAAAGGAGCCAGCGAGCTCTCGTGCCATCCACCACGCTGAGCCTCCTCTCTGCCYTCCCCGTGGCTGCCCGCTGCTCTCCTGCTCCAGCAATCTGTTCAGCCGGCTGGCAGAGCCGCAGTCAGGAGCAGCAGGCTACTTAGCAGCTTTTCTGCAGCTCCCCGAGCTCCCCACGCGGGCTCTGGTTCCACAGCCTGCCCGCTGCTCCCCTAGAAGGGCCGTCAGCCCCTCTGCCTGGTGCTGTGCCTGCACACACATCATCCCACACACACGTTATCCAGCCATCCCACCTCCTTTGTTATGGCTCTTTGTGTTTTCCAGAGAAGCTGTGGCTGCCCCCGGATCCATGGAAGTGTGGTTGGACAGGGCTTGGAGCACCCTGGGATAGTGGAAGGTGTCCCTGCCCATGGCAGGGGATAGGAACTGGATGGGCTTTAAGGTCCTTTGCAGTTAAAACCATTCTGTGATTCCATAACTGACTGATTAATCCAGGATTAGCTGCTTGGACTTTACACTTTCATTAGCAGGATCTGTAGGTAGAAAGAGGCAGGCAAGGTCACAGAGTACACAGCCCTAGAGGTTCACTCACCTTTCCCTGTGTTTGGTGCTTCCCACAAATATTTCCAGGGGTTTGTGTCTCTCCAGCCTCATGCCCCATAGCCAATACTTTAAACTACAGATGAAAAGTCATTTATACAAGAGCAGGAGATGACAGGACATGGGATAATGGCTTCCAACTGACAGAGGGCAGGGTTAAATGGGATATTATGAAGAAATTATCTCCTGTGAGGGTGGGCAGGCCCTGGCACAGGGTGCCCAGAGAAGCTGTGGCTACCCCTGGATCCCTGGAAGTGTCCAAGGCCAGGTTGGATGGGGTTGGAACACCCTGGGATAATGGAAGTTGTTCCTGCCGTGGCAGGGGGTGGAACTGAGAAGACTTGGAAGGTCCCTTCCAACACAAACCATTCTGGAATTCTATAATTTTATCATTTACTGTAGATCTCCACTTGCCTTGACAAAGGGATTTGTGGACATAATGTTCACACAGAGACATTGCAAAATGAAGTGAAAACAAGAAAAATGGGGCAGAGGACAATCAAAGGAAAGATTAGGAAGCCTGGGTCATAGAGTTTGAATAAGAGCTGGTGCCTAAGGACATSTGAGTAACTGATCCTGTGGGACAAACTCATTCYRTCCAGTTTATCCACATGAAGAYAAGTTCACCTGATTTTTAGGTYTTCTCCCATAAGGGRCAGAGAGACTGGAATTTCCARRGGGGGTTGGGTTTGGGAATCTGTCSTACCAYGAGAGGAACAAGCTCCTGCAARCTCTTTGTCATCCAGAGGTTTGTGYGAGACATTTCAGTAAAGGCAGGGATAGAACTGACATATAATTATTTTATAATTAATTTCTTCCTGTATCCCAGTTTACCCTCAGGGCACAGGGAAAAGATCCAGTGAATCAAGCCTGGAAATCATGGGAGAATTCCAGTGAGGTCCCATGTGGAGAACAGAGAGGCCAGAGCACASAGGGCTGGCTAAGGTAGGGCTGATGCACAGATAAGATCAATAACATTTAAGGGAAATCATGGCTTTATTCTTTTCTTCCTCTTTCCTGTTAAAGGATGTGAAACTGAGGTCACCATGGCAACTAATCATCATCTAAACGTTATGTGGATCCTTCCTTTGAGCCTGCCTGCCACAGGAGCATCCATCAGAGCGCAGGATCAATGCAATTACCATTGAAGGGTCTCCAGCTCTGAAGAGGGCAGGGATCATATTTGAAAGAAAAACAAAAAGTTTTTCAAACAGGAACCATGGAAAAATTTGAAATGTTGCCCAGTGGAGACTGTCAGTTCTGAAATAACTCCCACAGAAGAAAGAAAATTAAATGCCCTGCTCAAAGGTAACAATGAATGTGTGCCCACCACACCTAAAATCCTGAAATCATGGATCTTTTCCCAATCATTTGGGTCAAGAGGAGAAACATGAACAGAGCAAAGACTGTTAGGAAAGGCTGAAGGGTCTGCTCATGTTGCCCCTACAGTCATACTTCAGCCTATTTCCTTTTGCACTCCAAGTGTTCTCCAAACCACTCTCAGCCTCTTCCACCCTTGCACTCTCCCCAAAGATGCAGGATTTTTTTTTTCCCCCAAGGCCAAATTAGCTCTCAGGTCATTGACAAAGTTCTTGAGCTGTGCTGCAGCTTTGTCCCTGACCACTTCAGGATGTCCCCCTGCAGAGGACCAAGGACTTGATCTTTGGCTGRAACACTCTGGCTCATGCTGCACGTTTGAGTATCAGAGGCACAGAGCCTCATGTGTTCTAAACCCATAATTTGGTTTAGAAAGGCTATAAAATATCCTCTTCTTTTTTTTTTTTTTTTTCTGCTAGNTTTTTTTTCTGCTAGAAAACATCTGAGAGGCCTCAGCTACTTGATTAGAAATGTAGTTACTGTTCCTGTTCTTTGATGAAAGCATTTTCCTCCCATTTTCTCTGCAYTGCAGCTGGACTTTGTGATGCTGCGACCATGGAGGTTTAATTATAGCTTGTCCTCCTCTCTTTGGAGAAACTGGAGTGATCCCATGGCTTYACTGCCTGTGCAAAGCCCAGGGATGAAAACCAGCTGGAAATTACTTGTTATCTATCAAGTGCCATTTTATACATACTTTTTTCTCTTTTTAATTTTTTTCTTTAATGGTTTATGTATGAAATAGATCTCTTTGCACTGAACTTGATTGTGACTGCTATGTAGTCTTACATTAAATTAAAGATGAAACAAAGGATTCAGGGTCCTGGTTGCTTCAATAAATAAATATAAATTAGCTTCAATGGCTCATTGTTATTCCCATGATGAGAATGCTGGGATGGGTCAGACACGTTTCCCAGAGAAAACCTGGTTACAGGGTTTTCCTCCCCTCAGTTTCCAAGCAGGATGTTGGAATACTCATCCAGGCAACACATCCTTGAAGAGAATTCTGGACCTTTGCATTTTGATCTTTTGCCTTTTTGACAGGCAAACGCAATTTGCAATTTCACTCTGCTGCAATGCTGACCTTCATTTCAGCAGCAGCAACAAAACCCTGCATCTTTCACCTCAGCAGGAAATAAAGCACACAACCTTCCAGGGATATTTGGGTGTTTTGGAGGCCCCTGATCTTCACCAGTCACCTTTCCTTCCTGCCTAAATAAAAAGCTGTCAGCACATAACCCAGACTAATAGAAACTGTAACTTGCAAATATTTCCAGCAGCTTTCACTTTGGGAAGTCAATGGTTTTATTGTCTTTTCACCCAGTTTTGTACCATTTTCCATCACAAGCTTTTAAAGGCTTTACCAGGACTCTCTGCACAGAAAGGACACAAAAAGCCTCTCCACACTCAAAGATGGAGCATCACTTCCCCTCTCATTAACTCTTTTGTCATCTCATTCTAATTGATTTGGGATAACATCTAAACTCAGGCACAGACTGCTTCCCAAATCCAATTAACCCATGTTCCTAAATCCCACTGTCCTCCCGTGGCACCTCTAGGGCAGAACTTGCGAGGCTTGGGGTTCTCACAGAATCAATTAATTAATTAGCACAACAAAGTACTCGAGTGTTTCCCTGTGTTTTGAATGGGATCAGTGACAGGAGTATTTCCAATTTCTTGGGATAACAGAGCTCTGAGTGTGCTCAGCCAAGAGAAGCAACAAACCAGAGTTTGCTTCTGAAATGGGAGCATGGGATGTAATTCCCTCTTAAACTCTCTAATACCTGATYACATTCTTTATTCTACTGGATTTTAATTAGGAACCCTTAATCCTGGTAGGTAATCAACATAGGACAGGTTTTTTTTGATAAAAATTAGGAGAATTTTCTCTGTTGTACACAGACAAAACGTGCTTTGTGGTAAATGTAGCAGGGAGTGTCCTAAACTGAGCACCAGATAAAATACCTGCATTTCTGGAAGATCCAGTAAGAGCTGCTCTTATTTATTATCTGGATTTGTGAATGAAAGCATTTTCCAAATGTGGAACACATGGCAATGCTCAGAAACTCTCTATTATCTTTTGTCTTATTTTTTACTGGGAATCAAAGGACTGAAAATATGTTCATTTCTGATCTGGTTGTTGTGTTTCATTCTCATTTGGGTGTGTGTTTATAGGTTCCAGAATATTTCATCTGCACAGTGCAAAGCAGAAAAAAACCACAGAGATTTTGATTCTGTAGATCTCCATTGCCAGGCAGGATCACCTCTGTCTGGAAACCAAAGCAAAACCAAAACAAAAACAAAAACAAACAAACAAACAAACAAAAATACCCAAAACGAACCAAAACAAAAACAAAACAAAAACAAACAAACAAAAAAAAACCCAAAAAAAACCCCCCCAAAAAAAAACAACAACAAAAATTTTTTAAAAAGGGAAAAAAAAGCCAAAGGAGAGAAAATTCTCCAGCTGGGAGTGCAGATCACTGTGTTAGGGCCATCTCTAGGTCTTGCTGAGTCCTACTGAAAGACAAAATCCCAGCTTGACATGGTTTTCTTCTTGTTACCTCTGCAAAGATGCCTTAGAAGGCTTTAAATASGTGCTGCTGTGGAGTGGGTGTTACTGGAGCCAGGGCTGGGGAGGCACTGGAAAAATGGTAACATACAACAAAAAGTGACAGCTCCTGGTGGAAATAATGATTGATGGATATCAATCAAAGAATTCCATCTGGAAGAGGAAAAAGAAATCATTTTTGGGAGCTGTCTAGGAGGAAAGCCACTGGAACCCCTGATTTGCAAGATGAGAAAAGACTCAGAAACTGATAAGATTTGTTCCATTGGAGGAGAGGGATCTCCAGGGGAGAGATTTTGAGAAGGAGATTTTCCTTCACAGTCTGCAGCTGAAAGGAATGAAAAATTCYGGTGATTTTGGAGGATCAGAGAGGTGAAATGAAATTTTAGAAGGCAGAGTTGCCAAGCACACGGAATTTCACTTTGAACTTCCTGCAGGATGTTGACAGCAGCTCAAATGTTACTCCTTGGTTCAGTTGCAGTGAAGGTTAAAGCAGAGCAGATTAAAACCAGCAACAGCTGGTATTTTTAGCTAAACTCACAGCTAATTTTTTTAAAAAGCAACCCTCCAGATGACAGCTTAGTTAGTTCATTTTTCTTGTGTAGTCTCCATTTTTTTTCCCCATTTTACTCCTTATGGAAATCAGGCAACCAAGTAAGGGCAGCCAGGTTGCTTTCTGAGATCCATAAAACAAGCAGTGACTTTGCTCACCTCCAGACAAGCATTTGAGAGGGGTCAGAGAAAAAAAAAAAATCTTCTTACAAGTGCCCACTGATTTCTATTCACTGAACCAGAAATCCGTGCGGTCACTTCAGAAATTCACATACAAATTTAAATATCCAAAGCCAAAGGAGATATTATTTCCCACCCACTCTTTAGGATGAGCACACCCCATGATTCTCCTGTGATTATGTTGTATCTACAGGTGCTGCAGAGCACAAACTGTTAAAAAGTATCATTTAAAGTTATTGCTGTGTTTGTAAAAATTATCTCTGGCCATGAAAAAATGTTGCTGTGCTAGGAATGATTTTGTTATTAATAAATATTAGTGTCCGTGCCCAGCCTAGCTCCATATCCTAGAAACAGAGCAGCAGCCAGAGGACACTRTAACAATCCCTAAAATGTGATTATCCATGTCTTAGGAACATTACAGCTCTCTAATAACCCGTTATTTAGGGAACCATCATGAAATGCGACTTTTTTCATTAAGCCCTCATTGAACAAACACACTTGGCCAATTAAAATCAGCAGCAAGGACGGCAAAGCTGATGCTGATTCRCCCAGGAGAGTGCTTTGGGACGTTGGTAATCCCACCTTGGGGTCAGCAGTGCAGTCCCAGCCGCATCTGCTGAGCTTTCCAGCTGCTCCAGGTGAAGTGTTGGTTTGTGTATCTGGTGAATTATGAACCCTGGGTTTGTTCCTCGTGAACASATGTCCAAAAAACCCCTCAAACCCAGCCCTACACGAGGAAACAGCTGCCGCTGTTATTGGGGATCCCAGGAGGAGGTAAAGGAAGGGGCCCTGGGTTTCCACTGGATGGAAAATTCCTCCTTTAGGGTCATCCCACCACGGGCAAATTGGGAAGTGCAGTGTGTGAGGAGATCTGTAAATCATGGGAAAATGATGCAAAAATGTTATTTCAGCCCTTTATTTTGCATAGGTAAAATAAATACAGCTATAAACAACTAAATAGAGCTTATATGTATATGTATATGTATATGTATATGTATATGTATATGTATATGTATATTTAATTGTTCTTCTAAAGGCTCTGCTACTTTTGTTGAAAGAAATTATTTTTTAATGCAAACTTTTTAAAAATTATTTTTGTTTAAATAATTTTCTGTGAATAATTAAAATCTTTCTTTAAATAAATAGAAGCCATAAATATAATAAATGCAATAAAAATCCTGGTTTTATTTAAATAGATAAAATTTTTAAGTATAAATAATATACTTAATATAATATAAATTATAATATAAATAATAAACTAAATAATATAAAAAATAAATAAACAAATATAATAAAAATCTAATTATTTTTATCTAAATAACTGAATTAAAATATATTTAAAAGTATTTCTGTTTGAAAGGTTTTTTTCCATTTACAGGTAACCATTAACTTAAGAGCTGGAACAGGTCAACGTGGGTTGTTTCTAACGTGGGTCATGGGTTAGGTGACATTGGTGGTGCCTGTGCTGGACTGGTTGTGTTAAAAGTGGGGATTTCAGAGTTCCTGGAGCTGTGTATCAAACACTCCCTCCTAAAAATGGTGCTCTGTGTGTGTGGGGATGCAAAAAAAAAAAAAAAAAGAAGAAATAAAAAGCAGATATTGTACTCAAGGCTGTAAATGAACAATTAATTGGTAAAATCAACTTTGGGGAAAAGGAATCCTGGGGGACAGTGATGAACTTGTTGCTCAAAGGCCAGTGCTAATTAAGGGATCAGCAGTGGGTGCTGGGAGCAGAAGGACCAATCAGTGTTAATTACCAGCACAGGTGTTTGTGTCTCATTTCCACAGAACACAGAAGAAATGGGATGGAACTTCTGCCTCTCTCCAGAAACCTTTAATTCCTGCCTGGATCCCAAAATCCCAATCCTCCCTGCTCATCCCAAGCCTCTGCTCTCCTTCAGCACAAGCAGGACCTGCTCTACATTTTAATTATTTTAATGATAATATTTTATTATTTAATTAAAATATATTCCAACCGTGTCACCCAAGACCCAAACACAGATTCGGGTCCCTGCTGAATGCAGTGAGACCCAAGGGCAGAACATTCCCTTTAGCAGCTCAGATGTGTGATATTTTCACGCTGTGCAGTCTGTGAAGGCTTTTTTTTCACACCTTCCCTCCCACCCCAAGCACACTCACGTATCTACACACAAATATCCTGCCTTTCTGCAATTTATTTATAACTGGAGCCCAGCTGGAGAGTTTTTGATGGATCTAAGTGAGGTTTAACACTCGTGCTGGCCACAAGGCTTTACCAGGTAGAGGTGAAGAATGAAAAAATACTTTACCATCTTCAGAGATGATGAATCTGAACAGTGCAGGGCACTTGACAAAGACGATTTCTCCCACGCTTGCAGGCTTCCAGCATGTGATATTGTCCCACATTCCTGGGCAACCTGYGGAAGAGAAGGTAAAATGCGTTAGTGGTGGAAATCCAGCCCTTTCCTCACGCTGTTATTGAGCTTTGTGGTTGGTTCTTCCTTCTAGAAATAAAAATATTCTTGTTTAGAAGTGTYAATKTCMCTGGGAAAAGGTATTTTTYATKGAYAGGAATAGCATAAAATCCTCAGTGRCATCACASAGCAGTGGCCAGACTCTGCTCTCCCAGAAGATGACATTSCTTAGTCCCAATTAAATCACTCCAACCTGCCAGAAACAAAATTTCCCTTGAGTGTGAAACCTGCTGCCTTTTAGTTATCTTTAAAAGTGCTGGGTTAATCTATAAAAACCAAAAGAACAAACCAAACAACTCATGGATCATATCTTTGATTAAAACCTATAAATTTCTTTTGGCTTTAATCCTTGTGAAGGTTTGGGAACGTGCTCATTTTGGAATTTGTCTGRAAACTGAAAAGCAGCTTCTGCTTCGTCCTGCAGCCATTTCTGTGGATGAGAGACAAACTCACTCTTCCATCCTGCTTATTTTCTAAAACAACTCTCCTTCCTTACCAAAGAGATGTCCCAACATCATTCATGATTTTTACTGCAGTCTTTGCTCTAGAGAATATAAACTCACAAGGTCAAAAGAGGATTTTTTTGACCTCTAATGATTTCTTTCATAAGCTATAAATAGATTCAGGACTTTAATAACAGTGCAAAGATGAGGCTTCAGGTAGCAAACTTTGAAGCAAAAGTCTGAGTGGTAAAAAAATCCCAATTTCCTACTCCATGAATGCAGGAAGAGGAGGTGATGGGGCTGTGAGTGGGAGCTGTCTTCTCTTGAGATAGAAGAAAAATTAATTTAAAATTGATTGTAAATACAGTAAAGGGACCCAGCTCCTGCTTCTTTCTGGTCTCTGTGCCAGAAAGGTGTGAAAAATTGGCTTTCAAGAAGAATAAATCCTCCTGCAATTCTGCAAACCAGCAGCTCACAAACCTAGAAGGTTTATCCAGTGCACACAAAAACTCGGAGCAATCTCTCAAATTTCCTACTAATATTAAAAAAAATAATTACTCAATGAGTGAATCTCAAATGAAAASCATCTTTTGCCTCAGCAGGAAAAGAGAGAAGAACCAAACTGAAATATTTCCACTGCTTACTTGCATTTGGTGCTGAGACTGAGGAAATAATTCTATCAACTGAAAAAGAGCCTCCAGCTCCATGATTGTCTGTGAGGTTTCCTGTCAAAATTCCCTCTCTTTGCCAAGGGAAATAAAAGCTTCAGGAAAAGCAGATAATACTCCCAAGTGTTACTTTCTGCCTGGCACGGGTCCAGTGTAACGAGATGTGGGTGATGAGCTCGTGAGAGCTGTGTGGGCTCCRTCAGCCCTGGTGGCAGCAGCACATCCCCACCAGGGGAGGAGGAATGTTCTCAGGACAGGAAATGCAGTTTTTTTCTTCCCATCAGCTTCAGTGGTAGCAAATCCAGTCCTGTGCCAGAAAAATGTAGGGCTGAGAGTCTCAGGTTTTCAGGTGGTTTTGTGCCCTGAGAGTTGATGATGGAGTTTGAAGGAGAGCCAAGGCCAGGCAGCTGCTCTGAAGAGTTGTTTATTCTTTCTTATCTCTAAAAGTTCTCTCAGTCCAGTGTGAAGTTCCCAGGAAGTCAAAAATGCAGAATCTGCCCCCCCTACAATGGCACCTGGATTTTTATAATCTAAACTGCATTAACAATGTTTTTCTCTAAGTACCAATAACTGACCCAGGTCAGACACTGAAATCTCACCAGAACCCAATCAAGAAAAAGCCACCACCCCTGCAAAGATGGAGGGGAAGGAGAAGCAGGAAAAGGACAAAAAGCTCACCCTGATTCCTCCATCTTTACCCCTTTCTACCTATATGGTAAAATCTCCAAATTCTACTTTTCACTCTATGACATAACAATAATTATACTAATTAAACCCATGTGGTCTGCATCTCCTCTCTCAGACACGGCAGCTTTTTCCAGGGGGTTTAGATCAAAGGCATAGGGAATTTTGGCTCTGTCCTAAGACCCTCAGGGTCTGGAGCCTCCAGGGGCACCCAAAGGGGTGACCTGGGTTCCCACATGAGAGTACCACGAGTGGTGAACAGAGCAGCTCTGAGAGAGTTGGTGTTGGAAGAATTAGGTCARGGTCAAACAACGTTGTTGTGATGTTCAACATCGTAATAACAAGACCCACCAGACCCACCACAAATACAAAATTGTGGCAAAAATGCTCATTAAATCATCATCAAGGAATTGGATAAAAAAAAAAAATCCTTTACATTTGCTCCTCTAACTCTTCTCCCACTCCTACCCCAGACTGTTTCCTTTGCCAGGTGGGGATCTCATCCCACGAATGCTGTAATGCACTAGAATATTTCTAAACCTTCTCACATGTTTTAAAATATTTCTAAATATTTCTCAAAACGTGGGGTTTGAAAGGTTTAGAATCTCTCAGCACACGGTGGGGACATTGGGGTGTCCTGAGCAGGGCCAGGAGTTGGACTCAGTGATCCTTGTGGGCTCCAGGATATTCTGATTTAATAATTTTGTGATACTGTTTACCTACTAAAGATGGAAATGAAGGCCACGTTGAGAGCTGTGGGATTTTACTGTCTCTGCTAGCTTGTGTCTGTCCACGCAGCAGGAAATGCATTTTCCATGTAAATCTGAGGATGGGCAGCAGTGGGTTTATAGCTCACTGAAGTGTGGCTCTGTGTGCAAAAGTAAATTATGTGTGAACATCCACGTTAATGAGACATTTGCTTACAAGAGATGCTGGAGATAATCAGGGGTTGATGAGATCTTTGGAGAAACACCTGTTGGGCTTGCTTGAGGTGCTGAATAGGAATAAGGAAAACTTTCTCATTTCTTGTTATTTCAGCATAGATACCTTCCAATCTAGAGGTATCATCCAGAAATGGATGATGCAAAGCAGAGAAATGCAAGGAAATCCTCAGGCTGCAGAACAGTATAAAATATCCCATGGCAGTGTGGATGACATTCAGTTCTAGCAGGTGGCTGATTTTGTGGCAATTCCAYGCAGAGATAAAAACCAGCCCCATTTAAAAAGAAATTACGAGTTCATTGTGTTAGAAAACACTGATGTGCTGACATTGGGAGAGAGGGGAGAGAGAAGCAGCGAGTCAAGTAATTTACCCTAAAGTAGGGGAGAGGTGGAGATTGTAAGGAATTCCACATCAATAGGAACATTGCCTGAGCCCTCTTGGAAAAGAGCATTTGAAACAAATGATTTAGAAAAGCAAAGGAAAGGATGACAACAGAAAAATAAATAAAAATTAAATGGAATAAAGGGGCAGCATGCACAATCTCCCTGTTTGTAAGCCAAAGCTGCAGCCAGCAATTCCTGCTGGGTGAAATCTGCCCACGGAAATCAAAGTGACTCGAGTGTGAAACTGCCCAGCAGGGTCCCCTCTGGCACTGCTGGGGTGTCCCCACTGCCCAGTGACGTAGGGATGAACAAGAAGGCTTGGAAAGAGGTGGCTCACAYACTCCAATCAAAGCTGGACTGGTTTTCCTAATTTTTAGCATCTTAGGGAATCGGGAATAACAAGGAATTGTTTTAAAGAGTAAGATTTCATGTGGAACTGAATAAAAATTTTTAAAAAATTCCAGATATTGTTCTTGCTAATGGACGGCCTTGGAATCAAAACAATCACAGATTTACAGAGTCATTAAGGTTGGAAAARCCCTCTCAGAACACCAAACCACCACTAAACCYTGTCCCCAAGTGCCACATCCACGTGTTTTTGAACACTTTTAGGGAYGGTRATTCCACCACTTCCTTGGGCAGCCTGTGCCAATGCTTGACCACCCTTCCAGTGAAGAAATGTTCCCCAAYATCCAATCTAAACYTTCCCCTGGCACAACCCAGGGCTGTTTCCAGAGAGCACAAATCCTGCCTTCCCTTCCCTTGTCTGCACTGCAACCTGCAGCTGGAATTCCTGTTTGGGGAACACTGTGGGATCCATCCCAGGTAACAGAAGGGGTGCAAAACTTGAGTTTTTGGTCTGGTCTTGGGTAAATGCTTCTGTCCTCATAGGATGGGAAAGAAGTGCCTCCACTAATTTAGTTATTCCACTTACTCACCCCTCTCCCCTGAGGGATGGAGGATCCTTTGGGAGTCCTGTTCTGCTGTTTTTTGAGGAAACACAAAACCATGCAGCTGTAGATAAAGCCTGGATTAGCTGAACTTCAGATGTCAAACTTTTTTTTTTCTTACCCATCTGCCCTACTCAGCAAAGCAAAGTTTCCTCTGTAGCTCAGGGAGAGAGACTTTCCAGACAGGAATAATCCCATTTTAAGGTGGCACAGGTGGGGGAATCAGCCTGTAAAGTGGACTTGCATCTCCTCACTGACTACACTCAGTAGAGGGAGGGTAAGAAAAAGTTTAGCTTAGACAGCTGCCTTTGAAATGTTTTTTTTTTAAATGCTTGCTTTCTCTACAGGTGCTCTGTGGTTTTCTGAGGTGGAAATGAACCCCCAAAGCTCTGTTCTCTGGTTAGAGGGATCACCAGATCCACAATCTCCTTCAGACACTTCCCAATCCTGAGAAAAGGAGTCCAGCTGAGGGCTGGGACATTCCCTGAGGAATCTGAGCCACAGTGGCTGCTTTTAAAAGCCCTCATGATCAGTCCCTGTATCTCTGCCTGAAGCTTCTACTTGTAGAAGGGGAATAAAATTCATCTTTAGACTCTGAGCTCCCTGTAACCTTTCTTTTACCTCAAAAAMCAGAGTCCTTTCTGTAATTTTTATATTATTTTCTTTGTGAATTTGAGATGGTGGATTTTATATACATTTCATGCAAAGTCCATGACACCAGGTTTAAATTCCACACTGAAGCTGAGGGAGGTGCCTCACACACCCCAGGATGGATCTGCCTTGGCARCCACTGAAAAAGAGCAGCTCTTTCAGAGAAAGGCCACATTTATTAACAAGGAAACTATAATTTATCATTGCAGAGTGTTCTGATGCATTTTTTAAAATGATGCCCAGCATTGAAACCATTCTGGCCATCCTGCCTCCACAGAGGCCCTCACAAACCTTGTTCCCATTTCTCATTTCACACTCTCCCTAACCTGCTACTCCTGGCAGCTGAAAGGCTCCCACTTGCCTGAAATTTCTGGACAAGGACCAAGAGGAAAAAACAAAAACCTCCAAAGCAATCCATGCTGGCAGGAGAGCAGTGATAAACAGCTCTTCTGGAATTGCTGATGGTCCTCTTGCTCGGAATCGGAAGAAAAACCCCCAAAACAATGTTAGGATTGGTAACATGAAGAGCAGCCTCCTCATGAAAGCTTTCAGGTGCACAAAGTATCCCTGTGAGCAGGCATGGCATGGGATTTTCACAATTTTTRTAAGTTTAATTAATTAGGGTATCTAGAAATTAAATCCCACAGGAGACTGGCTGCCCTGGTAACACACCCTGCCCCGCTGGAGTCCCTCCAAGGGGTTCTGAAACCTGGGTCTTGTTATGTCTGCCAAGTGCACAACAGATCAGCCTTGTTAGAAATCCTTTTCTTTAGAAATTCTAAAATTCTTTTCTTTAGAAATTCTAAAATTATTTTCTCTAGAAATTCTAAAATTATTTTCTCTAGAAATTCTAAAATTCTTTCCTCTAGAAACTCTAAAATTAGGCTTTCTCTCATTGCCTTTTCTAACCAGGAGAAGAAAATACCCGTCCCCAGCTGATCATTTCTCTTAGAACAGGTTGCCCAGAGAAGTGGTGGATGTTCTGTCCCTGGAAGTGCCCAAGGCCAGGTTGGATGGGGCTTGGAGTGACCTGGGATAGTGGAAGGTGTCCCTGAGACTAAACAGAATTTCAGGAAGGTGACACAATGTGTGAGAAAAGTGTAAGAAAGTGCTAGAAACTCTACAGCTGGATATCAAAAATCTACAGTGCTACAAATATATAAAAGAGCTRAAAATCTTTAGGCATCAGTCCCTYACATTCCTTTTCYCCTCTGTCTAGGGCTGTCTTGAGAGTCACAGTGARTAGATATAAAATCAGATTTTAGGCAGCCCCAGAGGTGAAGCTCACAGAGCTGAAGGAATGGACCTGATTTTAAACCAGCTGAGGACAGRGCCTCTTCTTTTTCACCAACATGGAGTCACTGTGTCACCAGGATGGTGTCAAAACTTCTTTTTGGTAGATTTGTGTCCTATTTTTTTACTTTTTTATAGATTTATGCCCTGTTTTTTTATGGTGCCTATGTCTCAATCTCCTCCCTGTTTGTACTCTCTATATTAAAATCCTCTTTGCAGTCTCCACAACATCCTGCCATGTCCTCATCTTGCCCCAGTGCAAAGTGCTTCCTCTCATCCCTGACAACTTTTTGGCAAGAGAAGGTGCAAAGCAGAGATGGTTTTTTTTGGTTGGCAAATCCCAGTGTAGTTAGTCACTATTTACTCATTCCCTCCTCTAAACCAAGTGGGTAACTCCTACCTGTCTCCTTCTCTATCAAAATTATTATTTTGACATTTTCTTATATCCAGCATCCCTTCTTCAAAAATGGGGGACTGAACAAAGGAGATAGACAATGGAATTTATGCATTCATACACAGACAGGAGGTAAAACACAAGAATTTGCATAAAATTTGTTCCCTCAGCAAATCAAGAAAAAATGTAATTACATAAATGTTCCACTTCTGTATTTTTCATGTAGGGAAATAAAGGCCTGAGATGAAAATCCACCCTCCTGGCTTACAGCACTCGGTTTGATTTTCAGTTCCTCTCCTCATTTATTGGYTTAAAATATCACCTTCAAGGTCGGATTGCCTTCAGGAGAGTAATATCAAAGGAAATGCAATGTAACAAAGCAGCATATTAAACTGAATTATGTGGTGCACAATAACTTCTAAAGGGCACGCCACATATAAAGCCTCTCAGAGAGAGGGGAATATGAGATAGGAGCTCTCTGTTCCTTCATAAATCTGGGTAAATACCAAAATAAATAAGGGCTTGAGCGTGGCCYGGGTGTGGGGATGTGATTTCCAAAGGTAATTGGCATTTCAAAGTGCAGGTGCCTTTGCAGAGTTCCTGGCACAGAAATGTTGCTCCTGGAGGTGTCTGGAGTTGGGCACCGACCCTGGRACCCTGTCAGACCCATCCCAAAGAGCCAGCTGTGCTCCAGAGGCAGCAGGACGGGCAGCAGGACACGGGAGGGGATTCTGCAGAGCTCTGCTCTGGTGAGATCCCACCTCCAGCACAGGAAAGGATTGGAGCTGTTGGAATGAACCCAAAGGAGGCCACAGAGATGCTCCCAGAGCTGGAGACCCTCTGGAGACAGGCTGTGAGAGCTGGGAATGTTCACCTGGAGAGGAGAAGGCTCCAGGGAGAGCTCAGAGTCCCTTCCAGGACCTAAAAGGGCTCCAGGAGAGCTGGAGAGGGACAAGGGATGGAGGGACAGGACACAGGGAATGGCTTCCCACTGCCAGAGGGCAGAGAGAGATAAGGTGTTAGAAATTCTTTACTGTGGGACACTGAAAGAGGTKCCCAGAGAAGCTGTGGCTGCCCCTGGATCCCTGGAAGTGTCCAAGGCCAGGCTGGATGGGGCTTGGAGCAGCCTGGGATGATGGAAGTTGTCCCTGCCCATGCCAGGGGTGATCTTTAAGTTCCCTTCCAACCCAATCCATTCTGGAGTTCTATGCTTCTTTAGTTTCATTTGAAAGTTCAGACCATAACCGAGTAGAAATGTAAAATCAACTGGAATTTCAGAGTAAGTTATAAAAAGAGGGTTTTTTCTTTCCTTACCCAGTTCTGCTCCTGGTAAATTTTGGAATTATGAGAACAAAGTCTATTCTTTCATCTGACCATTGTCCCAGTTCTTACATCAGGAAGTTTTTTCTTCTATCCAAGCAATGCTGTTGCTGCCCAGACCTGCACCTTGTGCTGTCTAACCTGGTCTTCATTCCCCTCATCTGTATAAAAGCTTCGTGTGTAACTCCAGGGGAAGTTCTGCATTTCTTTCACACAAAACTAAAATAAAAACCCAAAACAAACAGAGGGTACTGCCAGAGAGTTTCTAATCATCACAGAACCACAGAATCATGAAATGGTTTGGGTTGGAAGGGACCTTCAAAATCATCCCATCCCACCCCCTGCCATGGGCAGGGACACCTTTCACTATCCCAGGCTGCTCCAAGCCCCGTCCAACCTGGCCTTGGACACTTCCAGGGATCCAGGGGCAGCCACAGCTTCTCTGGGTAAACTGTTATAAGATAAATTATCAGGAGATGCATATTTTCTTGCCCTGGTTAGAAAAGGCACTGAGAAAAAACATAATTTTAAGTTTAAACCASCTGGAATCAGAGGAATTCCACAGGTGCAGTCCAAGTTTCTGTGCCAGAGAGGTGTGGGAAGGACAATGAACTGTGATCCAGCTCACCAGCACTTGACCCACCTCAATATTTTCCATTTTTTACACTGCTGCCTCAGTGCAAAGTTACTCAGAACTATATTATGAGTATTTAGAATCCATTCTTTTTAAAATGAGACTTGTAAACCATCAGAGCAATTTCTGCTGGTGCAGCATTACCAGCAAAGTGACTTGTTTTATGGGATGACATTCCCAGAGATCCAAGTGCAGCACTGTTTGCAGAGAATTTTTCAAGATATCACCTTAATTAATCAAAGAGAAAGTTAGTAAAAATTATTGGAGATTTTCACTTCTAATGTATTGAGTGAGTAATAGATTATATTAAAACTAAAAGGGAAAGCACTCAAAACACTGAGGTTTTTCTACTGGAATAACAGATTTTGCAGCACATTATTTTTACAATTATAATAATATTATTTTTATAATTTATATGTAAAAGTAATATTATTATAATTATAATTATACTATTATAAAATATTATTTCATTATACATTCAACATATATTTTAATTATAAATACACATTTATTGTATATTATTATCTTAATTATATGATGTAAAATTTATAATATTATATCTAAAATAATGGTAATTAATTTATAATATATAATATATGATAATATAATAATAAGGTAAATAATATATATTATGAAATATTTTATAGAATATATCATGCTTGATATATGAAATATACTGAATTTTACAACTTTTTTATTCCTTGAGGATTTTATACATGGCAAAGATCAGCTTTTAGATTAYAGGAGCTGTTATTTACAATCAGAGAGGTGTAAATTTTTTTCCTGCTTTTAAAGCTGTTCAGTTCTTTGCAGCCCCAGGATATTTATTCCTAAGGTCACACTTATTGCTCCTCTTGCACTGATACCTGCCAGGAAAACCTCATCCAGGAACATCTCCAGAATCCTTTCAGTGCTGCCAGCCAATTGGCCTTAGGTGAGCTTTGAAGGGTTTTAAAGGGAAACTTCGACTTGGCAAAACCTCTGGAACATTTCTTTGTCTAATTAGGCAGGAGACTAAAAAGCCAATAAGCTGGGAAATCAGGTGGAGTTGTTGGTTTGTGGTTTTTGTTTTTTGTGGTTTTTTTAAATAAAATTAAAAGGACTGGCTACTCCTCTCAGAGCTTTGCTATTTGGGAGGCAGGGAGACTGTGAAATCAATGAAAAAATTGGGAGATTTTTCTTTTTTGTTGGGTTTTTTTTTGTTTTGGTTTGGTATTTTTTTCCCCCATCACTGCTGGAGCACAGGATGACACTCCCAAACTGCCAGAAGCCCAGGCAGTGCCAGGCTCAGCAGCTGCAGAYAAATCCAGCCTCGCTCAGGGATGTGCAGACCACGGGGAGCTTCGCCTGGCACCACCTGCTCCCCTCTGCCGGTTTTATTTTTGGGGGCAGCCAGAGCAGCATCACTCTGACCCCAGCACCGCTTCTGGCTCACTTCCCTGCCTTCTGAGGGGAAGGAGAAGGCATCCTGCACTTTATCAGCCCTGCCTTTCATTAATCCTSCAGGCTGAGGCAGATGGGGAAAGGGAGCGGCTGCAGCCGAGCCCGGCGGGTTCTCATCCATCACTGCTGCARATCTCCATCCTCACTCACAGCAATTTCTGGGGAGGGCATCATAAAAAAAAAAAAAACGCTGCCTGAAGGCTGCAGAGTCGGGACAGAGTTGGAGAAGGTGGGTTRATAACCATGAAAAAAGTGTTGCTCTTCCACACAGCCCCATCCTCCCTCGGCCATAAAAAGGGACTGAGCAAGGACAGCAGCAAGGATCCCTCCCTGTCTCTGTTAATATTTTAATTAATATTATCTAAACATGCAACTGGTTGTGGTGTTGAAGTAGCTGGATAGAAATAAATACATATATACAAAATATTATATAWATTTAATSTATTTYTCCCRCAAGTATTAAKGTGCCTCTCAGTGAGGGCTAAAAAGGTAAAAAATAATCCCAAGCTGGAGAGGMGAGCAGTGCACTGACAGTTCTGCCACCCTTGGGGTGATGTTTGGCCCTTTTTGAGATTTATGGGCCTCTGAAGAAGACATCTGGAAAGATCTCTGGGATAAACAGTTGCCATGGAGACAGAGAAAGYAGAAAATTTTTCAGACTGTCTTTTTTGGTAATTGGGAGTCTGCATTCGTTTGAAAATGGAGACAGGAGTTAATGGCATGGAAGGAGATGAGGAGAAAATTTAACAGCAGGTCYCTTGAGCCTTGAGGATAAAGTCACGGCTTCAAATCTTCTCTGACTCAAAAGAAAACATTAKAACATCTTTCTTTGATTTGTTCATTTCCAACTGATCTCACAACAGCACTGGAGTGGGACTAAAATGGGACACAAACCTTGAAACGGTCTCCGAATTTGAGTCTTAAAAATTCCCAACACAGGAGAGCAGGATTTTCAATGGGAATTATTCAGGCAAAGCCTGAGGTTAATAATTGCCCAGTCCATCACATTTGTCAGGAATTTTGACTTGTTTTTAAAAGGATAAATAGACCAAAGAAAACAGGCAAGCAATAAACGACTGAAAAGAGCAACTGACCTCAAGTCTATGTGATTGATTAATAATTTCAGAAATTAAATTAAATTGTGGTGCACACATATTAAGATCCCTCAGAAGGAAYTTACARACCATTATTCRTTTTGTTTCAGGGTATAGCTCTGGRTGTAMRAAGATTTTCTGCTCTTTTTGTACAGCTGRAAAACAAAACCAAAAAAASCMCCACAACTAATGRTGACACTGAAATCCAAATTGCTCTCCAGAGCCAGAATTGTAAAATCAAGCTGCCCCTTCGTATTCTGACTCCTGCTCCCCACCTCCTTGCTTTTCTTGTGTTTATAAATGGAATTATCTCAGAGGAGAATGTAGGAAGAGATAAGTTATAACAGATCTTGGGCCAAGYTCACCCCTGATGTGACCAGAGTGACGCCAGTGGGGACACCCCTGAGAGGAATYTGCTCCTTGTTTACTCCTTCCAGCCTTTGGGAGGGTGAGCAATGACTGAATTAAAGGACTCAATTTCCTCCAGCGTGCAGATTCCATAATCTGTCCTGGAAATTGTTCTGGTGGTGAGTCAAGCAATTCCTTAGGAGAGCTCGTGGGACTTTCTGGTCTAGTAGAGGCAAGGAAAGGAAATGAAAGCTTTATCCACAGCCAGTGGAAGGGGATGTGCACAGGCTGCACCTCAGGCTCCTCAATGCCAGAGTTTAACAGAGCTTGTATCCTCTTCCATGCTGAACTTCTCCCAGTGCCCACAACACGTTCAGAGTGGAAAAAAAAGTAACACTGCAAATTCAGTGGGATCCAGCCTCACCAGGGCTGCTGGAAATGGTATAAAGAGCACAGGAGRTGCCAGAAGTATTTCTGATGTTTAGGTACAGGGAACACCTGAGGTGAAAATGCCCAGAAAAGCACAGGGAGGCCCAAAAATCACAGTTTTAATGCAAAGCCTGAATAAAAAGAGACAAGATAATCCCTCTTTGCTTGTCTTTGGAGCAGAAGAAGTGGGGTGGGTCTGACTTTCTTTGTCTCAAGGCTGGCAGGATACACAACGAAATGGGAAGTGGCTGCCAAGGGGACTTGACAATTAATGGTCAATTCACAGGAGCAGTAACACCAAGAACATACAGAAATACAGATCAAACCTTCAACAGGGCTGCGTTAGTCACCACCTCCATAAAAACCATCGATGGAATCATTGAAGGAAGAAGTATTTTGGAAAGAACGTGGATTTTAGCAATATTTGTGGAAAGAAAGAAAAAAACAACTAGTCTGCACATCCTCAATTTCTCATGGCTTACTTCTGTAAAGAAGGAGTTAATTCCAAAAGAGCTGAGTAGTTTCTCCATGTCTAAAGTTGCTATAAGTCAGAGATTAATTTATTTAGAGATGGGTTTAAAAAGAAATATGAAAATTAGGTAAGTTTATGATTATTCCTTCTCCCCCTCTTCCTATTAGAAAGAGTTAAAGATCAAGTAGGAAGGAAATATTTCTATAGTCTTTCTCACAGATGTGTGTGGGCAGGTAATTACCCTCTCATATGAAGAAATAAATAACTATGAAAATTTGCATACATCTAATCAATATTTTTAATTGGAATATGGAATCATTATGGAAAAAAAAGGAAAATAATCCTAAAGGGACCTGTGGCGTTCACAGAGATCCTTCCTTGCACCCAGGCAAAATAAACCATGACTAAAGCATCTAAAAGGAATTTGGGGAGTTCTCACTGTCTGTGACATTTTTGTTAGGACAAAGCATTAAAAAAAATAAAAAAAGTGAGATTACAGGGCACAATTCTGTGTGCTTGAGTTAAAAAGACCCAGAAACTTTGTTATGTTTCAGTCACTTGAGAATTTTTGACTTGCAGGGATGGCAATAAMTTCAGTGTCATATATAAAGACAGTAATAAATTTCTTCCTGACATTCTATGAATAAACAGATGTTACTTAGCAGATTTAAAATTAAATCCTGATGTAAATCCTGATGTAAGTTTTTACAGCTGTAGGTGTGTATTTAAGCAGGTAGAGAGTAGAGGTTTATGTTTATATTTAAATTTATCAGATAGATTACTCTGTCCACAGTCTGTTTGAAATAGAGGGAGAAGGAAGATTAGAAAGCACACACAATTCACTCAGTTTATAACCCAGGTGAGAAATCTCATTCATGTGAGCAGGAATGCTCAGCTGCTGCAGCCACACCACTGGAAAATCTCTTTATCAGTTCCCAGTCCAGTGGGACAATGGGAAACAAATCAGTGATCCTGGCCTGTCCTGCATGAAGACAACTCTGAAATAGTCCTGCTGACTGGGAGCACTGTGTTTAATCCTGTTTGTTTAATCCTGTTTGTTTAATCCTGTTCAGGATTATTCCATCATGGTAACACCGGGTGCTGGTGTGGGCAGTTTGCAGGTGAGCAGAGGAGGGGTGGAATTATGTTAATCATTATCTTTTGTGGCCAAAGACCTGAAGCAGACTCAAGTCCTTTCCTGTCTTGGGAATAAGGATGAGGCACTTTCTTAAAATACCCCCAGCAATCCTTCAGAGCATTTTTATTAATTGTTGGTGTTCATTATTTCAATTTGGCTTCGCTCCTGGCACATGGCTTGGGCCATGCTCATTACACACTCCAATAATTGCTTTTCTCCTCTAAAGCATCTCCTTCTGCATTGACTTCTGTGTCCAGTAATGTTTTCAGCCAGGTCCTGGATCCATCAGTGATGGATCCTGTCRGAGGCAGGGACACCCCTTTGGGTGCCCTGGGAGGCTCCAGACCCCCACAAGAGGTCTGAGGGTCCTGGAACAAAGCCAAAAATCCCTCAGTGCCTTTTATCTGAGTCCCTGGAAAAAGCTGCCAACATTGAAGGAAGAAATGCAAGCCACCAGAGTGTAATTAGAATGATAATTAATATATCACAGGGTGAAAAGGAGAATTTTTAGATTTTTAATATAGAGGTAAAGAGGACAGAGATGGAGGAATTTGGGTGTGTCTGTGCTCTTCTCCTGTTTCTTTTTGCCCTCCATCTTCTGCTGTGCTGGTGGCCTTTTTGGATTGGGCTGTAGTGGAGTTTCACTGTCTAATATAGGTCGTAATTATTGGTGATTAAAAGAAAACATTGTTCAGGTAGTTATTGGTATAAAAGGGAATATGCCGTGGTGGGAGGGACAGCTTTGGCTTCTCTGACCTCCTGCACACTCCACACTGGGCAGGAAGAACATGGAGAGATAAGAAAAGAATAAACAACCTCCAAAGACAGAGACACAGACTCCAGCTCTCCTTCTTGGAGCAGGGACTGGGAGGAAGAACTCTTTTCCTTCCTCTCAGGACTCCAAAACACATTGAAACCTGAGAGCATCCTTCCAGCCTTGCCTTCTGTTTGGGYTGTGATTTGCACTTGCATTGTTCCACTCTGCTCCCTTCGATTTGTTTTTCCTGCTGGAGGACACAAACCRATCGATCCCAGCAGCTGAGGGGGCAGGAAATGCATGGCCTGATTCCCAAAAGTGCAATGGCTGAAATGGCTTTTAGGGTAATCGSAAAGGCAAGGAAAAGGATCAATGGGAAAAGCATCTGCAGGTGCTTGTCCTCAAGACTCAACTCTCTGCTCTGGAAGGGTGAAAATGGTGGGGTTTAACAGAAAATGGTGGTGTTTAACAGAAAATGGTGGGGTTTAACCGAAAATGGTGGTGTTTAACCGAAAATGGTGGTGTTTAACCGAAAATGGTGGTGTTTAACCAAGGTCCAACTGTTTGCATAAGGTTCCCATCTGGTTTACCAAAAAAACAAGAAAAAAACCCCCAACCAAACAAAAAAAACCAACCCCAAAACAAAAACAAAAAGAAAAACCAACAAAGAAAGGAAAAACCACAAATAAACAAACAAACAAACAGAAAACCAAAAAACCAAAAAACCCATGGAAAACCAAGCACAAAAAGTACAAAAAACCCCAACCAACCAAAACCAAAAAAACCTAAACAAACAAACCAAAACCACAAAAAATAAACACAAAATGCACAAAAAACCAAACCAACAAAAAATCAACCAAACAAACAAAAACCCCAAACAAAATCCACCAAGACCTAAAAAACCAAAACAACAATAAAACCAAAAAAGAACCAAAAAAACCCCAAAAACAAAAAACCCCAACCAAACAAATAAAAAATCCCCAAACTACCCTCAACAACCCAACAACCAAATCACCAACCAGAAGAAGAAAATAATGTCTACGACCACTGAAAAAAAGAGGAATTCCAGGACTGGGAAGTGAAATAGGCAGCTCAGCTCTCTGAGATTATGGATACCCCTTCAGTGGGGCTAATCTTGGTTATTAAGGCACCTTAATTTAGGTTTTTTAATATGCAAACTGGATGTAAATCTCTGTGTCTGTAACTCTACGAGGAGTCTTGGGAGACTTGCCAGCTAATTTAGCCAATAATTGAGATGTCTCACATCCAGTGATGCCATTTTTCCCCAAGAGGGGCATTTTTCCCCTAAATACAGAGCCCAGCAGAGCTCTCTTTACTGAAACACACTCCMAAAATGCCTGTTGGATTCAGTGAGAGTTGAGATGGGATGGGGAGCAGCAGAATTCCACCTGCTCTTGGTGCTGACAGCAGAACCCTTCCACTGCCAGCTGGGCATTGGCTGCTCTCATTTTGGTAAAAAAACGTGTTTACTTAAGGAACCATCAAAATTTTAAAGGTGTGATCTTGTCAAAGATCTTTTTAAAAACCAGGCTGATCAGAGCTATAAATATTTTATTGGCTGGGAAGTGAGGCTGCTGGCTGTCAAGCCATTTCCACATGGCTTGAGGCTCAAAAAATATTCAGGATAAAAACTAAAAAGGGCCTCTAAACYCCATGTTTACAATGTTGAGCAAGAGACAGGTAATTGCACTGATTCATCAGTAAATAATTTAGRAGGCATTATACATTCATTGAGCTGTCAAAATCGTGAGCCCTCGTGGCATCATCCAGGAGCAAAACCCACAAAGGAAAAGGGGAGGAAAGGAGATTTGTTTTAATAGATCAGTTTGAAGTCTTGTTGGCAAGTTTTCTGAACTCTATTCCTTTCCAAATGTTTTGCAGGAATAATGGTTATTCTGGGAAGAAAATGGACTCCAATGTTCAACATGTTGATAGGAAATGAAGGAAAATCAGATGACACATCAATAGGACTGGAGGTTTCTATCTTGCTTCTGAAGTATCTTAATAYATTTTCCTAAAATAATTTTATAAAACATAGGCTGGTCCAATCAACCTTTTTCCTCTCTTTAAATTTTTTTTTCTTTTTTTCGTTGGAGAACATACACATCCACTTTAAGCAAATATTCTGCTTTCATCCAGCTAAAGTGAGATTAATTCCACCTTTAAACCCCAGAGTGACATTGCTGAAGAATCCCTGCACCACAGAATAACTTGCTTCTGTGGTGGAACTCATATTAGAAAATGAAATCTCAAGCTGGGAAGCAGAACAGCACAGGCCAAGTTAATTTGTTTTCATGCACAGAGTGCAAAATTCTCCCCTCTGGAAGGAAATATTGCCACAAATTCATCTTTATGACCCCCAAAACAAAACATTGAGGATTTTTTCCTTCATTTCTGTTACAAAGGACTGGGGAAATCACAGGACAGAATTTTCCCTTTGTACATCCCTGTTCCCTCCTTTTCTTGTGAGGAATTTGGGGAAGGAACTGCACATTTCTCATTCCCTGCCTTTTTCCAGGAGCAAATTGCCACATTGGGCAGAGCCRAGGATCTCCCTTCCCCACCCTCTCCCTCTTTTGCACAAAAACTAAAAAAATAAAATAAAATTAAAGTGAAGATTGGACCCTTGTTCTTCCAGTGGAGGAAAAGGCCAAGAATTTTGTGGAACAAAAAGAAATAAAGCTTAGGAAGGGCTCAAAGAGCTGATATTTATGGAATGCTTTGGGTTGGAAAGAACCTTAAGGATCATTTAATTCCAATTCCCCTGCCATGGGCATAGAATATATAAATGTGACTCTGTGCAGCTGCTTTTGAGGGTAAATGGGGCTGAATTATCTCGTTTTTGCCAGGCTGAGATAAGCACAGACTGAGATTTTGCTACCACTCAGCAGCCAGAGCAGTTAAAAACTTGTTACAGCACTGTAACTCGCTCCTCYGTCTGAAGATGATTTAACTTACTGTGCTTCAGTTTTATTTTGCTGAGGAAAAATCAATATGCAAAGCCTGTCAGGAGGCCAAATTATTACACTTACTCAGCTGCATGTATTATTGAGTAGGCAGCTCCCTGTAATGAAGTTCTTGGCTTAAGTTTGTGAGGTATATTAAGGAGTAGTGGATTAGCACAGAAGAAGCTGCAACAAGAAATGAAATKGTTCAGCTGGGCAGTTTTAAGCACTGGCCACCTCTGTGAGAATCTCAGTGTGTGGTGAAATCACATAAGAAAAAAACATTTCGTGGCAAGAACAGGCTAAGAAGACTCTTGAGTCTTTGGTCTAATAAAATTTTACTCACWGCTAGAATTTTCCAAGTGATCCCAGAGCAAAGGCAAATAGAAAAAAAAAAGGAGTGGTTTTAAATAAAATGACAGAATGTTCCTCCAGAAATCCAGGTGCTGTCAAAGAGGTGATCCTTAAGTGGGCACAGAAAAATCTTCCAATGGAAGTTATCAAAGGAAGCCATCTAAGTTATCAACAGAAATCACAGAAATCACAGAAATCACAGAAATTCTAGGTTGGAAGAGACCTTTAAGATCATCGAGTCCAACCCATGTTCTAACACCTCAACCAGATCATGGCACCGAGTGCCACATCCAGTCTTTGTTTAAACACATCCAGGCATGGTGACTCCACCACCTCACTGGGCAGATGATTCCAGAATGCCATGTGGATTTCTTCCAACCCTTTCTTGCTCCCATCACTTCTATTCTTCTCCCATCAGTGGTCCAAGCACAGGCAAGGATTCCCACGAACAAAGGAAGCAGCACCTGGGAAATGTTCTCCCCACAGTGGGATTGAATGGGCCATTGCCAAAATCTACATTTGAACGGCACGGGGAGGTTTTTGTGGGGACAGATCGGAACAGACAGCTCTGGGGAACATTGTCCTTCTTGGAATGCAGATGTTGGAAATGCATCTCAKGAGTCACTCCCTCAAAAACCAGCCTCTGTCCTGGGATTGGGAAGGCAGCTTTGGGACAASAGCCAAGCTGGAAACACCTCAGGCACAGAAACCTCCACTTCTGTGAGGAAAACTCACAGAATCCCAGAATATCCSSRGKTGGAAGGGACACACAGGGATCRTGGAGTCCAGCTGCTGACAAACCAGTGTCACACACTGGGACTCTGCTCTTTTTCCTGCCCAACAAAAAGCCAGAAGGAACAGGGATCCTGATTGTCACCCCAGCAACAGGGGAGAGCTATTGCAGGGACAATGGGAATGGGAGATACCACAGATTTCCCCTCACTCCAGGGGCATAAACATGCCCTTAACACAGCCCAGAGTCCCATTTCAGTCTGCATTGGTATAATCCTGTTATATTCACTGACCATATTTAATGAATTAATGAGCTGCAGAAGCCCAAAGCTGAAAAATTAAGGAAAGGATCAAAATCTGTATTTTTGTGTATATTAATGTTTATATCAGCATCTTTTACATCCTTCTTGGCTTTTATAAGCTCAAGCAGGGATAATAAATATTTTGCTGTATTTTTGTTTGTTGCTGAACTGTCCTCTCCTTGCCTTTGGGTAATTTGACCAAAACAACCAAATTTCCTGGACATGGTGTGCAGTAAACCTGTGTTTTCTCTGTTACAAAAAAGAAGTCCTCAGAATTACTCACTTTAGTAATATTTTTTTTTTCTTTGTGTCTACATTCAATGCATTTTTTCATATCTTGGTTAAATTCATTGGGCAAGTTTTAATTGAACTGACAGATGAAACCATCACTCATTAATTGGGCAAGTTTTAATTGAACTGACAGATGAAACCATCACTCATTAATTGGGCTGCCCATCATTCATGGTTTACCTGCAGTGGCCTGGCAGAACATGGCTGCAATTCCATGTGATGCTCACAATTGCCCAGGACAACGTGAATTAGAGGAGTACCCATGTCCCAGAAGTAAAATCAGTGGCAAAGGCATCTAAAATCAAGGAATTATGGAATGGTTTGGGTTTGGAAGGGACCATTCCATCCCACCATGGGCAGGGACACTTCACACTAGAGCAGGCTGCATCTACTAAGCTGTGTATTCGAAAATGTTCATTAAAAACCTCAAACCAACCAATCAAAAATAAACAAAACACAAATTAAAAACCCACTGAAAATAAACAATAAATGGGGCAAACCCTCAMACTTTAATAATCTCTGCATAAACTGGAAACTGCTCCTTTTGCTCTAGATCATCATGTATACCATGAACTGCATGGTCAGAGTGGTCCTCTCGATAGAATTTAAGTCTGGATCAAAGAAAAGAGAGGATTTAATGCACTGGATGTCACCATAGAAACAAGGAACTCACAGGTGGAACYGTAAATAATGCAAATTTTATTTTTAAACACATCACTCAGAAAAATCCCATTCTGTTCAATTGAGAGTTTTCCCTTTGTCTTGTCTGACATGAAAACAGAGAGTCAGACAGGCAGAGAGGAAATTTCATCTTCAGCTCTTTATCTTGAATTTTGTCATTTCTTGACTTTTTACCCCTAATTCAATTTGAGCACCAATACCTCTGAAACAATGYCCTGTTGAGCAGAACAATATGAAATGGCCATGTATTTTCATCTCCCAAATTCGTTAATAATTCGCTGCTATTTTTCAGCCCTAATTATTTTAAAATGCAACCTGAACCTGCATTTCTCAATGACTAAACTGCTCCCAGAGAAATACTTTTATTCAATCTGCTTCCCAGAAACTCATGTTATCCGAGTCATTATCTTCCCCAGCTGCCTGGGCAAATTCTAATTCACCTTTCATTTTCTTTTAAGCTCTGTTCCTTGCCTATTACAGAGGGACTTCCTGGCAATCCTGGAGATGACAAAAGTAATGGCTGTGGAAGAACCAGGTGGGGAATCATCACAATGAATGCACTGTGGGATGGGAACAGCAGCTCATACACGTGTTTCACAGCTAATGGTGTTTGCGCAGATGTAGGTATTAAATTCCAGCACTTTTCTTTCCTTTTTTTTTTTTTTTTTCCCCTGAATGGAAGTCCAGCAAATGCTGAGATGACTAAACTCAGATTTATCAGTCCTTGTTTAAACCACCAAAGTGTGTTCCTGCTGCCACAGGAGAAAGTAGAAATCTCTGCCCCATTACAGCAATTTTTGCATCTTTTTTTTTCTCTGAGTCATCTTCCCTGGCCATCCCCAGGCTGGTGATCACCTCACCCAACCGGGTCAGAGAGTGCAAAGGGCTTCACCCATCCCCGACCTCCCTCTTGAGCCAGGAGAGAGAGAAAAAGGCCATTACAGAGCAGGATTTATCCCCAGATGCCAGGAACCCAGAGATGGAAAGGAATAGCTCCAGGGAAGGACCCACAGCTCACAGGGTTCTGATGCCTTCAGTTTTGGCTTTTATGTTTTTCAAACTCCCTGCTGTCTCAGGTGTAGTTTTAAGCCTCATATTAAGTGCTAGTAGGTAGTAGGGAGACAAAACAAATCCTTTCCTGCTGAAAACCAAAACAACTTTTGGGCCCAAAAGCACAAACAACAAAGGACTGAAGGGAGAAACAAGAAGGATGAGACCTCAGAGCCTGAAGTTGTAATTGGACAATTAAACCCCAATACGCAAATAGACCCAAACTTAGCAAAGGGCAAAACCTCGTGACCAGGGCCATCTTGTGACTGTTCAGGGTCCACTTGGTCAGGCTCTTGTGCCCAAGGTGTATCCCAGGGCCTGTCAATCAATATCTGCTTTATTCTCTAGCTCTGCCCAGTCTCTGTTTCAGGTCAGCCTTCCCAAGGCATCAGTTCAGGCTTCATTTAGGCCAGAGAATTTGAGGTGTTGTTCACCAAAGTCAAAAAGCGGTGGAAAAGAACTTGTAAGGTTTGAGGTCAGGATTCCTATGGCAGTGGCTGAAGTGACCACATCTGTCCTGTGTGCTGTGGGAAATCCATGGCAGAGCAGTGCCCAGGGGATGCAGGACGCACCAGGAGGTGCAGGACACACCAGGTGAGGCAGGACACACCAGGGGGTGCAGGACACACCTGTGGCCCTGCACCCCCTGGCCACGGCTCAGCACTGCCCCAAGGACAGCACACAGCTCTGAAGACAATGGAACTCTACATTTAGGAATGATTTCCCTGAAAATGAAACACAAACAATTCCAACCACACTGTGATCCCTGATGGAGAATGGCCCAGASATTCCCAGCCYAGTGGCAATCCAGCTGGGCCTGGAAGAAAAAAGCTGTAGGATCACACAGACACTATTTCTGCTCCCTGCACCAGGAGATTTACAATGCTAAAGGAATATCCCTGGCTCATCTGCTGGTAATGTTATGCCTAGGGTGTGATGTGGATGGTAATTGAATCCCTCTTTCCAGGAATTCTTCACCAGAAGAATTAATGCTGTACTGTTTGCCTCCCCAGGCAGAGCATCTAGTTAATGTGGCTTGGCTGTGTATTAAAGAGGGATGAGAAAGAAACATCCTAGAGGCTTTTCCAAGAAAYGTGGTGGTTCACCCATKYGAAGTTTGTCCTGTCTGCAGCTGTKTCTGGCAAAAAAAAAACTTTTCCTTAAATTATTCCAGAGCTGTTTGACTGTGACACAACAGCCTTTCCTTCCCCTGCCAAAGCTGATCCTGAACTTTTCCAATGGCACTGCACTTCCAGGCTTTCAGCCTCACTGATGTGACTGAATTCACAGAAGGTCAGCATCAACCACTTCAGCTTCAGCTGCTCCATTTGAGGSAAAGATTCTTTATGGAGCCAAAAGCTTGGTTTATGCATGGAAAATGAAGATTTTGGTCATTATCACTAACAGAATTAATTCATCCAATTTTCAGACCTCCACAATGACTCTGTTAATAGGCAAAGCAGAAAAATGGGCATTCATCACACAGCCTTCTCAGCAGAAGGTGGATGCAAAAATAGGGCAAGTGTGAATTCTGTAAGTACTTGTGTCAGTGAGTTCCATGTTCAGATTTTGACCTCTTGACTATAAACACAGTTTCAATATAAGCACTGATAAAGATCTCTCTACCTTATAAATCCATTTTGAGGTGAATTCATCCACTCTATCAGGTGAACAARCTTACAGAATCCCAGAATGGTTTGAGTTGGAAGGGACCTTAAAGTTCATCCAGTTCCCACCCCCAAGCCATGGGGACACCTTCCACCATCCCAAGCTGCTCAAATCCCCATCCAAACTGGCCTTGGATGGGGCATGGGGCAGCCACAGCTTCTCTGGGAAACCTGTGCCAGAGCCTCACCACCTTCATAGGGAAGAATTTCTTCCTAATATTAATCTAAATCTACCCTCTTTCACTTAAAACCATTCCCCCTTTCCCAAAAACATCTAAAAAGCATGATGATAAAGTCAGAGAAATTCAGCAAAGAGCTGAAGAATCAATCAATGTTTGGAACACAGAGATAGGTGAAGCTCTTTTCCTTGCATCTGCCTGAGAAAAAGCAAAGTTTGATCCCAGCCTGGGTCCCAAAGGGTGCACAGGAGATTTGTCCAAAGACTCTGCAGAATGGACATCAGAAATAAGCACAGACCCCGTGCCTGTCATCACATGTCCCTGTCTTCTCCCTTAAAATTCTTCCTTTTTCCTCCCAGCTCTGAATGTAGTAAGAGACACTTTATGCATTGTCACATGGATAAATCCATCAGTGCCAAAAATAAAGCATCTTGGACCCAGGAGAGATGCATCCATAGAGATCAAAGCTATCCAGGTCTGTATTCCACTTTAAAAGGAGCCRCTTTTAAACTTCCAGGTGTAGGGACATTTTCTTATCTATGCCCTTCCAACTCTAGGAATTCATTAGGCTGGATTCAATCCTGGTCCTGCTGTTYTTGGGCACAGCTGCTTCAGTGAGGGAGACACAGTGAAGTCATGTCTTCCCAGTGGTGCCAGTGGAAACAACAGCAGATAATTCAAAGGCTCTGAGAGAACAAGAGGCTGATGAGACACTCAATAAAGAAAAAAGCTGCTCCATCATCTTTGTGTGATGGCAACATAATTCAAAATCTCCCCTTGCATCACCACACTGCTTCCTAATCACCATCCCCTGCCCCCGTGGGGCCCTCTCCAGYTTCTCTCCTGTTGATTTACAGGGGAACTTTTAACAAAGATTCAATGTGATTCCTTGCAGGAATCGTCACATCCCTTCAAACCCTGATTTCCTCTCGATTCCTTGACATGCCTGGGAATGTTGCTTCCTYTCAGCATTTCTCAGAGGAAGGACAGAAGAAGCCCTTGGAAAACAAGGGCTGCAGGTTAAAGATTGATTTGACAGTGACTCATGAACCACATAATCACCAACGAGGCCTCATCACTTCTTTATTCAAATTCTCCTGCTGAGCTCACTTTTCTCACACCTTGGCTCCTTCCAGGAGTCATCCATTAGTGCATTTTGAGCACCTTGAACATAAATTGTAGACACAAATCTGCAAATCAGTCAAGGAACTCTCCCACCATCTGAGAGAGAGGCACGTTCAAGGGACAGGTCTGSAATATCTGGTTCCAGTGGTGGACAGCAAGACAGAGAACAGGCTGGGGAAAGTATTTCATGCCAATCTATGGTTCATCAGCAGGGCTCTTTCCATCACAATTCAGATTTTTGGGGTAATCCAGACCTCCAGCATGACCTAGTCAATATGACAGAGACAGAAGCTAAACGTGGGATTTGTCTGATCAAATGCAGACACCTAAATGTGATTATTTAGAGCTGACATGGTCACCCTTTATTCSATGTGTCCAGAGAGGAAAAAATAGACATCATCTAATTCATATTGAGGATGAAATAAATCATGTCTCAGGCTCTGCTTGGTAGACATCCAGAGCCACAAACTGAGGAAGGTGACCTGCCCATTTGTAGTGCAGATGCAATTGCAGTTACCAACATTTAATTAGATAAATCCCCTGCTAAATGCACACAGCCCAGGAAACTGTCATTAATTCCTGAGTAACTCTTGTGCCAGTCTTTCCTAGCCCCAGGGCTGGGAACAGGTCAGAAGAMTCTGGATGGGAGAAATAAAAACAAAAAAGGGTGCATGTGGATCAGCATTGAGGTTTATCAGTTCTGATCAGGCAGGAAATACCTGGAGGTCAGAGCTGGAAGAGGGTCCAGCACAAACTGGGGCAGCAGGACAGGGATAAAAACTCCARCAGAGGAGACTGGAAACACTGATGTAAGAAATGGCCTGGCACCACTGCCTGGGGAAGCTGAGCATGAAATAATCACTGCACTCCTTCCCCTCYTGTCTGCCTTTGGCTTTCATTACTCCCCTTTATCAGTTTAATTCCTTCTCCAGAGCAAGGGAGTCAGATTCTGGGTCCTGCTGAGATTTCATTTCCTTCAAATTCCCTTTTCCATTCAGGCTGCAAGCGATGACTGAATGGGAATGGACACACAGGGTCAGCACATGCCCCTTATAAAGTTTCCTAAAGAATTTAAAGCATTTAAGAGGAAGAATCCATCATAAAACTAATGAAAAAACAAACAAACAAACAAACAGAAACTCTCAAGGCAATCATTGCCTCTGAAGCATTAAAGGCATGGCCCAGCAGCAGAAGGAGAGAGAGCAGTGCTGTGAAGAATAAAGGAGCAATGAGCAGAACATCTGGGCATGAGGGGCAGAGTGGGAGAGAAAGGGGGACCATCAGAAACCCCACTGGGGGGATGTTTGTGTTCACTGAACAMAGCAAAGGCAGCAGAGCTGAGTTCCTGCAGAATGTAGGAACCCATGAGTTGTTTTTCCTCTCCTGCCACCCAAGGATGGRRTTTYCCAGGCAGRGAATTTCCAGTGCAGGAAACAAAGYCTCCAMACAACAGCAGAGAACTTTACCATGATCACACYTTGCACCATGTGGGCCCCTTGGAGGATTCATGAGCCTGAATATTTTATAATGTTGTTCTGGATACTGCAGAAATACAGAATACACAGACAGTTCATGTCCCACACCCAAGTTCTGCACCTGACCATCCTTCTATCTCCTGCCATAAAAGGTGGATTTTCCTTTTAACTCACAGGAACTCGGCCATGCTCACAAGCCCCTACAGACTTCTGAAAAGCTCAGGACCTTGAAGCCCCGCTGAGGAGAAATAAATTCTCAAAATAAATGTATATTGAATTTTTCTATGAGAATATTCATGCAGGAATAGTCATAGAAGTAATTGTGTGCTTCTCCTCTGAATAAATAGAATTTTATTCACCAGTCAGGAGGGATTTYTTCCTTCTTTCAGCTATTTCTGCCAAGCAAGGAAGGTATTCCCTATCTTTTTCTTTGAAAGAAACAAGCTGATAACATTTCTCCACCAACTGCCCTCATTAGTAAGTCTTAGTGCTGAATATAAAAAAAATTATATGGGGMAATTTTCATTTTTCCCAAATAAAAAATGTGTGCAGCAGGAGAAATTCAAGAGGAATCAACACCCTGAATTTACAACTGCTTAATTTGTGGAGAGTTACTGCATCTTCAGGGAGTTTTGTGSTGAAACATCTCCCAAAAATTCAACCACTAAGGAGGTGAACTTTGGTATCCCATCCTTTAATGAAAGAGATAAAGATTTGTTGGGAATGAGGGTGGCAGGATCTGGTTTGAAATGACAATCATGAAATCATGAAAGGTGAGTCTTGAGGTCAGGACTTAGAGTGAAATGCTGTAGTCCCAGAGCTGAAATGAAATAAATTTAAAACATGTCTACAAAAAAAAATTAACTAAAAATAATTTTAAAAAATAAAATTAAAAATAAAATAAATTTATAATAAAATCTTATATATTTATAAAATTTTATATATTTAAAGTATTTTATAATAAAATAATTGTTAATAATATCAATATATGATATATAATTCTATATAAGATATAATTATAGTAATAAAATATTTTATAATAAGATATTTAATAATAAAATATAAAATATAAAATACATAAAATTTTATCTATTTATAAAATTTTTATATATTTAAAATATTTTATATTTTCTATAATATAAATAAATTTAAAACATATCTACAAAAATTAAATAAAATAATTAAAAAATGAAATAAAATAAAATGAAATAAAATAAAATAAAATAAAATAAAATAAAATAAAATAAAATAAAATAAAATAAAATAAAATAAAATAAAATAATTAAAAAGGCCATCAAGCAGGATCCATGGAATGAAAGGGCTTTCAAACAAGAAATACTCCAGAATCCTTCACTGGAAGATTAATCTCTTGCAGGGGACATGTTCTCTTTTTTCACTCTAAGCCACACCAGCTGTGGAACTCGTTGCCACAGGATGTGGGGAACAACCAAAAGATGCTCAATGAGCCCGGGAAAACCTTCCCAGTGATTCAGGCTGCAAATCCCGGGCCAGCAGAACTGGGAGCAGCTGGGTTCTGCTCTGAGAGGATCCAGTCCCTTCCTGCCCGAGTGGGTGACACAATTCCATCACACYGAGATGCAAAAGCCTCTGCAGAGGCTCTGGGCTCCCTCTGCCTCGGAGCTGGGTCCTTTCCCTTTGGAACAGGCACAGGGGAGAAGCTCAGGGTGAATGATCCCCAGCTGTCGGAGTTATTCGGGATTTGGGTGAGGAAGAAATAAAAGCTGGCAGCTGAAATGGTCTCTTCTCACCTGGGGAGATGTGTGAATTCCTGAATCCAAACAGTGGCCATTGCATAAGTGTAAGAAATAGGTCTCATGGTCAGATCCTGGGTTAGGAGACAAGAAACAAGCTATTTTCCCCTTTTTTCCTTGCTCATGCCACTTCTGGACCAGGGGAAAACTGGCAAGCTCTTCTGTAAAGCACAAAGAGGAGCCCAAAAATACATCCCTGGGGGAGAAATGAACTTCCCGAAGTACACTGAGCTTCCCTCAGTTCCACCACACCCCACAGTTCCTCTGCCCAGAGCTGGACAGAACAAAATAAACTCATTTATGCATGAGAGGAATAGCAGGACCCTGATGGAAACCCTCCCCTCTGATGGGAWCACTCCCAGCAGCCAAAATGCAGGAATGAGTTGCTTTAGAGGACAGGTAACACAAATTCCTGTGTTCTGCTCTCCTCTGCTTCTGCACTAAAACGGGCTGCAAGGAAAAGGGGAGAGAAACCTCCCCTCTTTTACCACACACAACGTGATTTATCAGCTTTTCCCTGCGGTTTTATCAATCCCAGCCACAGCAGAAGCAGTTTGGACAGGGCTCAGCAGAGGGACCCTGATTTCCTTTGTCATCCTTTGCCCTTCTCTGGCCACAGGCGGCTCCTGCTGCAGTCAGGAGGAAGCAGGACAGGATATTAAACTATAAATTCCTTTGCTGGCTGCCTCAGTTTCTTATCTCAGCAGCAGCACAAGGATCCCTCTCTCATCGAGATTGCAGACATTCATCCCTGTGAAGGGCTTCRGGTCATGTGAGAGATACACAAATTATTCCTGAGCTGAGGAAGGGACACGAGCTGCTCCAGAGCAGCACTTTGTGTCACATCCTGTCCCCAAAGCTGTTTTCATCCAGGCAAAAATCATCCAGGCAAAAATCATCCAGGCATCCTTTCTTTTCAATTTACTTTTTTTTTTTTTTTAGCTTTGCAGACGTATTTTTATTTTACCTAAAGAAACAAACCCCTGACCTCTGATAACAACCAGGAATGGTTCTCATGCAGCCCCACTGATGGAACTTATTTTCCCCTTATTTCCCCAAGCTCATTCAGCAGCGCTGATTCTCCTCTCACCGTGAAGRGTTTGCTCTGACAGGGCTGGAAACCCCTCCAGGCATGGCAGGAAGGGGTGAAAACACCCAAAATCGCCAGCTCCACCTGCAGGGTGTGAAACCCACCTGGAGAGGAGTCATTGAGAGGGTTCAGGGCCGTCGCCCTCCGGATCTTCTCCAGACAAGTCTCTTGCTCCTTCTTAATGATGCAGTTGGAATGGGTTGCTGCAACCTGAAATAGGAAAAATAAAAAAAAGTTATAAAAATAAAATGGTTAGTGGGGTGAGCAGGAAGTGTCAGCAAGTTTTAAGATCCTATCACAAGGAAAAATAAAAGGAAGAAAGAAAACTGTTGTTTAAAATTGAGAAAAAACTGTGACAAACTTCACTTTCTTTCCTTTTTTTCTGTTACTTTCACTCCTCTTTTTTCTTCAAGCAGGTCTAAGGCTGAATTAGGTAATTAAAATTATCATAGGTTATTTGGGGGTTTTATATTTTTTTCCCCATCAAAATGTGATTTCTAACATGTTGGTTTTGTTTTATTGAATTCCCTCTTCACATAAAGCTGAACAAGGATGTCCCTAAATACAAAAATAATTATTTTATTGAATTCCCTCTTCACATAAAGCTGAACAAGGATGTCTCTAAATACAAAAATAATTTAAAGAAGAATTAGGAATAAATTTAGGCTTGGTTTGATCTTCCACCAGTTTCTTGTGAGTCTTTGCAGAATTCATTAAAATATCTCTGAAATCTAAACCAAATTAAAAGCTGTTTCTCTTATCTTGTCACCCTGTTCATTCTTCAGTTTTACCTTTATTTATTTTCCAGAGAATTCAAGGCAAATTATTTTGCCAAAAGTAATACAATGTCAAATAAACCAGGCTGACTTCATCAAAATATTTTCTTTTTTTTTTCCTATTTTCCATCTTTAACCCTCTAGTACAGCCCACTACAAGAAAAAAGTAAAGGGGSAAAAAAGAAGGGAATACAAAATTTAGTTTATGAAAAGAACATTGCAGCCAAAACAATCCAGTCAATCCCAAAGCAGCAACAAAATAAGGATGTGACCCATTTCTGGAAATCAATACAGGATTTCATTCCTGCAGCAGACAGCGACCAGGGAATATCAATTCAAGGAGAATCAAACCTCAGATTCCATGAGATCACTTTAGAGAGGCACAGCTGGGGTTAAAATCCCACCCAGGGGGAAGCACCATGAAAATCTGTGCCCTGGCTRAAGGGGGTTCACTGGAGCAACTTTGTTATTTCATTTCCCATCCCATTTCCTTCCCTCTTGACAGTGGAAAACCACAGGGGAAGTGGTTTGTGACCTGGTTCCCCTTGTGTGCTAAGCAGGGACCAGCAAAGAGGGAAAGAAACACCCAAATTCAATCTACTCTGGGTTATTTTGGAGCCCCATCTGCACAGCTCAGCTCCTCTTCCCTCTCACCCCAGGGGATGGAGTTTGGATCAGGGATGCACCAACCAACAAAACCTCAGAGCAAATCCCAAGGCAGGCGAAATCCTTTCAAGGTGGCTTTGGARAAAGAGGGAGAGAAACTTCTACACATGATAAAGGGTTTTAAAGTAAAAGAGGGGAGACTCAGATCAAGATTTAGGAAGAAATCCTTCCCTGAGAGGGTGGGCAGGCCCTGGCACAGGGTGCCCGGAGAAGCTGTGGGTGCCCCTGGATCCCTGGAAGTGTCCAAGGCCAGGCTGGATGGGGCTTGGAGCAGCCTGGGATAGAGGAAGGTGTCCCTGCCCATGGCAAGGGTTGGAATGTGATTTATCTGTAAGGTTCTCTTTAACCCCCACCCTTCAGTGAATCTGTAAGAACCCAGTCTGATGGTGCTTGTGTTGTGCTTTTGTTCATGTGACGATGCTCTGAGCCATCTGCACACTTTTTATTTCTTTGCTAAATGTTAAAAGCCACCACTGCTATTTCCAGGACWGGGAGGGTTTCCTGATGAACCCTCCTGGAAAGCTTTCCCCACCATTTGTAGGAACTCATAAAGCTGCACAGTTTCATCATCTCCAAGATCCCAGCAATAAATTTGAGCTATTTTCCCCCCAGGGGACACACCAGGCACAACCAGATTAGATTTGTTTGTCTTCAGAACAAACTCAGCTCTGTTTTTAAGGGCTCCCAAGTGCCTGGAAAAGATAAATTGTCACAGATCCCCAGGATCTCTTTCGCTACATCATCCCCTAAGCATCCCCAAAGACAGAGAAAATTGCATTGGCTGGCATTCAAGTTCTTGGAATATGTTTTTAAAAGATAAAAGGGAAATAGCAAGAAAAGCAGAGTTCTGATAGTGCAGGATCACTCTCCACAGGTGCCCAGGTCTGGGAGGAATGTCCAGGGGTTGTCCAACACCCAAATGTGGCAGTTTCTGTACAGTTCACCAGGTACAGATTAGAAAAGCTGTCATTTAATAATAATATTGTCTTTTTATCTTAATATTATCTCTAATAATACTGTCTTTATTATTATTATTAACAATATAATTGTATTGTTATTAATAATAATAGTAATGCATTGTCTATGCAAGCAGGATGTGACTAAACAAAAGGAAACATTTCCTCACACACTCACTGTTCACTTGCAGAATTTTCAGCTTGGAATTGTGGATGTTAAATGCCACACATATTTATCCAAAGTCCATCAAATGATGGAGGTTAGAGAGACACTAGAACAGGTCATTCCAGGCTGCCCCTGGATCCCTGGAAGTGTCCAAGGCCAGGCTGGATGGGGCTTGGAGCACCCTGGGACAGTGGGAGGTGTCCCTGCCCATGGCAGGGGTGGCACTGGATGAGCTTTAAGGTCCCTTCCCACCCAAACCATTCTRKGATTCTATTCTAGGATATTMAGAAACCCACCATGYCCCTGTCCTCAGAGACATTTGGTAAGAAMATTTAGATTCAGTCTACAGTGAAAMGACAAAAGAGTGTGGTTTATCCTTACTTTTTCTGGTATCTTCTTTGCCAGAGGCATATCAAAGCCAGGACTTGATTGATTGCAAAGAAAGCCAAAGGTTAAAAGCTCAGACTTTACTGTTCTCCTTGCAGACTGGCACATCTCMTCAGATGTCTCTGACTAAACAGATTCAATTTAGTCAACTGAATTTGTTTCCCAGTAAGTCTGGCTTAGGAGGCTCAGGYGTGGACAGAGAGAGCACCAGAGCCACGTGCTTCACCTGTCCCTGCAGCTTTCTTCAAGCTTTTACTGTTGCCACAATATTCTGATGGGACTTCCCATCACCATCTTTGTGCCATTTCATAGCACTTCATCAACTGATTAAAAAAAAAAATAAAATTGGGGAATATGGAAAGTGAAACAGAAAGCAAAGAAAAGGAGGAAGCATTGACCTCAGTGTCAGAAGGCAGAACAGGAGCTGCCTGTCACCCCTGCTAACAAGCAATTCCATATCTGGGAAAATCAAACAGGCTTGGATTGCTAACAACAAAAGGTTTGGCTGTTGAACGCAGAGAGGCTTTAATGTTATCCCATTTTCCTGAGAGGATCCAGGGCTTTGATGTTTCTCCATCCACCATGGARTGGTTGAGCCTTTAATCTGCCAAGTCAGGCTTCACCAGGGAAGGCAGAGCCCCATTCCAGTGGCAGGGAAAGCTGGAACTCCAGGCCTGGTGATCCCATTTCTTTTCCCCCCGGGGACATTTGTCATTTCCTGTGCTCAGCACAGACAGTCTGGTTTCAGTTTCCCAGAAGAGATCMGTGATATGTGCAGCTAAAGGGTGTTTTGACACATACCAGGAAAAAATCAAGGATCCRAGTCGATAGTGCATGAAATTCACAGGTCTTTGAAAAATTTATTACTCTCAGTGGAGTGAAAGATTGTGACTCACATCAGTTTAGAGAATGTGTACATTCATTTAGGWACAAGGACAGCAAAAGACAGTCAATATCTGTTTGGTTCTGAGAGAACACACGAAGCTGGCAGGACACTATAAATGTACAACAAATTCAGAGCTTTCTTTTTCCTTACATGGTTTTTATTAAGGTGGCCACCATAAATATAAACTGGTATGTGCTTTGTGCAAATTCCAGTACTTAGCTCTTTTCTGTTCCCTTGAAATTATGATAAAATTAATAACAATCATGTTATATTTATATATTATATATATATTGTCATTATCTAAATATATATATCTATATATTTATATATAGATATATATATATCTATATATAAATATATAGATATATATATTTAGATAATGACAATATGCATTGTCATTATCTAAATATATATATCTATATATTTAGATAATGACAATGTTTACAACTTCTATATTCACAATAAATTTTATATATATAATTATATTTTTCATATATATTTATACAATATAAATTTGGTCTATATCATTATGCACCAACCATGGAGAACAGTCCAGCCAAAAAGCCTGAACTGTCTTTGACCACAGTCAGTTATTCAAAAAAAAACATTTTGCTCATTTTGTTCTCATATATCCATAACTGCTACCAAACTTGATTTCTCTCCATGAGTTTACTCAGTGGATCCTCAGAAGTGAGTGTCCTCAGCACTCCTGAGAACCTCCAGGACCAGAAAATCTGCTTTGAAGTCCTAGGAATGATGTCATGGTGAGATGGGAATCCACTTGGCATTTCTATAAAGACCAAATCAAATGTGCCAGTTCAGTACCACTGGCTGTTCYTTCCTCTTTTGCATTTTTTGTGTTAAGTCTGTAAAGTCCTGATTTTTTTTTCTTATTTTCCTTGGTTTTTTGGGTTTTTTTTTAAGTGAATGGGGACATTTCTGCTCCATTCAGGTTATGCCACTGTGACAATGAGAGGGGCAAAGAAGGACAGGTAAGAATCAACAAAAACAACGACAGCAAATCTTCATTAAATCCTTCATGGCCATGGTTTTGCATCCACACAAAGATGAATTAGAGTGTGATTCAACTTTTGCCTGAGTGTTGTTTCTAAAATAAAGCCAGAGAGGAGTTCAATCCACAAGGTAGATGAGATCACTCACTTCAAGCTGAATTACACGCATTTTACTAATTCTGTTGTGACTTCCAGTATTGAAAAGTTAGCTTCAGAAATGATAAATTGTTCTGTGAGCATTGCCAAGAGAGGCTCACTTTGTCATGGAAACAACACCGCGAGTCCCTGCTCTCACCAAGCAATGATTCAACTGCTCACACCAGGGCCAAGACTTGCAAAATGCTGCGTTAAAAATAGCAGGGTTTGGGAAGGAGCTCTGATAATCAGGATTTTTTTTTTTCCCCAGAATTGATTTGCATCACTGCTGGGTCCCACAACACTGGCTTGGCAGTCCAACAAGTTGTTGTCCCCAGGAAGGTCTGAGGTTTGTCACTTGATTGCGTTTTTTTGCCTTCCTGTGTAAATGGCATCCAAACCACTGTGATTTCAAAACACTCCACACTGAGTGTGCTGGAATCCTAAAAGCTGAGAATTTTGGGGTTTTCTGTGCTCACAGGCACTGACCCACAAGGAAACACTGCACTGGACCTGAGGCCTTGGGACAGGCTTCCGACATTGAGTGACAGCACTGAGATTGTGGATGTGGAGTTTGATTAGAAGTGTGTGATCTCACTGGGTGAAAAACACAGATTTAAGATTTTAGTATATAGCAATGTGTGTGAGCCAAGGTGGAGGAGTTAAGGTGTTGTCTGAATCCTTCTTTTCACTTTCTTCTTCACCTTCTCCATGAGTTTGGGCAGTTTTTGTGATTGGTTAGAAAAGTCCCCAATGCAGACCACAAGCAGTTGGTTATTTGGTTTAAAGTAAAAATAATTTAGGTGGCATTTCATAATTGGGTGATTTGTCCTTGAAAAGATGTGGTAGAGATRGAGAAGGATCTCCATGTTGTGTTTAGTTAGCCTGTGTGCAGAACTCACAGCTGGTGAGGCTGTGATGGAGATAAGAATTAATAAACACCTGAGTCTTAAGGAGAAATATGTCTCTTTGCATTCAGTTCCTGGCTAACAGTGAGGCTGAAAGGAAGCCCAAACCCCAGCATGAGTGAAAGGGTAGAGCCATTGGGAACTCCTTCAAACCCAGCCAAAGTGGTACAGCAACAGAGTTTGGACACCATTCTTTAAACAAATTATGCAGGGGAAAAAAAACTACCCACCAGCAGAACACACTGCCAGGAAAAGGCACTGATCCCTTTCAAAGTGGCTGATGCAAATTTAGGATATGGGCACCTTCTAACACTCCTGGCTCCTGGAGAGATGCACATCCCACTGCAGATTTGAAAACAGCAGCAGCACAATCAACAGTTCCCTTCTCTCAGTGGATGCTGGGCAAAAGATGTGCTACAATGTGGGATAAAACTGTTTTTGAGTTTGCCTGAACTGGCTTTTTGTAGTAYCACAGAATTATGGGATGGCTTGGATTGGAAGGGACTTCAGAGATAATTTTTTTCTGATTTTCTTGCCACAGACAGGGTCAYCTCCCACTGTCCCAGGGTGCTCCAAGCCCCATCCAACCTGGCCTTGGACACTTCCAGGGATCCAGGGGCAGCCACAGCTTCTCTGGGCACCCTGTGCCAGGGCCTCCCCACCCTCCCAGGGAAAATTCCTTCCCAATATCCCATCTGAACCTACTCTCTTCCACTTTGAAGCCATTTCCCTTTGTCACTACACACTCTTGTAAATAACCTCTCTATAGCTTTTTTGCAAGCTCCCTTATCTTGGAAATCAGCTGTAAATCCCCTCTTTGGRCATTGTAAAGCATTCCCAGGATAGCTGAGGACTTCCATGGAAAGTGTCACCTTGGATTAAACCAACATTTCTTTTTGCCCCCTCTCTAACAGCAGGTGATGCTCCCCAAAGCCTTGTACCAGCAGGATGAACSACTCACTGGAAAAGTGATTAAAAATTCTGCTAGACACAATGTGCTTGAAATGAAACTAAGGGTTTAAYACCCTTCTGATTGCTGATTTTATATTTCATAAAAAGGGCTTTCTCCAGCAATTCCTGAGAATTTCTTTTCCAAAGATATAATCCTGAAGTACAATTCCCAATAGCAAAGTCTGGATCTTTCCTTCATTCCTCAGAGGCCAACSTGTGCCTGAAGAGCTGATAACCTCCTGCCAGCACTGCAATTCCCACTTAKTTTTCAAATTGCCCAAAAGAAAGGGAATTTAGGCGTTCAAATCAGGGTCTGCTCCTTTACAGAACACTATGGGAAGATTCTCACCTCTCTGAGAGCTTTGAGCATGGAGCAAAATTGGGTTGCACGGCCTCACTGCAGGGTTATCAGGGGTGCAGGGATTCCAAATCTCACTGACAGTCACTTCCAAGGACACTTCCCAGCTCCTGACACTTTCCAGGCTGTGACAGGGMAGAGCTGTTGGCAAGAGAACAGCCCAGTGTGGATCCAGGGTTTGGCCAAGCCTCTGTCACAGCAAGAGGTTTCCTGGATGGGAGTTACAGGTATGTCACACATATGGGAATTGCTGGAATTTCTGATTGACAAAGAAGGAAAAATAATGAGTATTTTTCCCTCTATGGTTGTACTACTCCAGCCTCAGGTAACCATTTCAGATTTAGCACAGATTAATCCATTAATAAAAAAGACTAGAGTAGAAGTGGGAGGGTGGGATCTATGTTTTTTAACACAACGTGCCCGGCTGAGAAGTGAGGATTTATCTCTACATAAATCTGGGATGAGATGTTCAGATTCTGCTGAACTCCTGGAATGAGGGAGCTGAAACAGAAACACTTCCATTTCAGAGCAATCTGGAACACACTGTATAATCTGAGGAACTGCTGCTCCAGGGGGGTAAACCTGGAGGTGACAACGGTGTTGATTTTTCAGCTCCCTCATTTTCTCTGTTAGATCAATCTCCTGCCTTGGCAAAACTCCTGGTTACTSTGAACCCTGAAATTTCCACATAAACTCTGAACAGGGGGTTCCAGATGATCCTTAGGAAGGGTCTGGACCATCATTTTACAGCTGTTTTCTGTCAGCAGCAGACACAGACAGACAGGCACCTCCTCCTCTCCTGTTTTTTCCAGAGGATTTTCAGGAAAAACACCCCTTTTTCACTCTTTAGGCAGCACTGGCAATACAGGAATGTCCCTTGTTTAATGCAGAGTCTGTATCAGCTGCCAGAGCAACCCAGAATCAACAGGATGTAAAAGATAACCTAGAGCTTGACTCTTCTTTACAGATTTTATGTTGAAAGCTTCAGTCTCTCCTGCTCTTTGCCCTCACCCAGACATCCCTGCCTCTGGTGGCTTCCTCTGAACAATGTCAACTATCCCATGTGCCTTCCATGGACAACCATGGAAGAACAGGATAACTCAGGTTGGAAGGGACCTCCAAAGAGTCCAGCTCAGCCTTGCACTGGAAGCAGGGTCAGCAATGGGAGTGGTGAAGGCTCCTTAGGGCTTTTCCCACCTGCATTTTAGAAAACTCTGAGAATTGAAGACTGCACAACCTCAGTGGAAATTACCCCAATGCTCACTTATTCTCAGAGTAGAAAAGATTCTCTCCAATATGAGAACCTCTCTTGTTTCAGGTTACACCAACATTTTGTTGTTCTCCTGCCACACATCATGATGAGAACCCTGGCTCTTTCCTCCTGATGGTCTCTTCAGAAATACCACAACGCTGCTACAAGGCTGCCCCCCAATTTTCTCTCCTTCCACCAGGCAAAAAAGCCAAATTTCCTCATCCTCTCCTCGCAGGCAAACTCAGTGTGCCTCCTTTGAACTTGAAACAGTCGAATGGGACATTTTATGCATTGAGGAGCCTATAACTGGATATAATATTCTATAAGTAGTAGATTTAGRTGAGATATTAGGAAGAAATTCTCTCCTGTGAGGGTGGGSAGGCCCTGGCACAGGGTGYCCAGAGAAGCTGTGGCTGCCYCTGGATCCCTGGMAGTGYCCAAGGCCAGGYTGGATGGATCTTGGAGCACCCTGGGACAGTGGGAGGTGTCCCTGCCCATGGCAGGGGGTGGCACTGGRTGATCTTTAAGATCCCCTCCAACCCAAMSCATTSTGTGATGCTCTAAGTGAWCCATCAGGTGCTGAGTAGATGGGGATTTACATTTCCTTGGACCCACTGCCTGTGCTCTTAATCCAGCCCAGGACACTCCTGGACTCCTCTGCTTTCCTCAGGACCCACAAAAAATGTGCAGAGTAAGGGCTCCCAAAAATTCTTGAATGGTTTTTGCATGCTGCAAAGAACTCTGGGGGACTTTCAGTGAGGGAATCTGAGCTAACAGCAGGCCTCTCTCCCTGCAGGGACTCTGGGAAGCTTTCAGGAGCTCTGCGGCCGTCGTGCCGCTGGATGCCACCTTCATTTGCAAGCTCTTGCCATCACTTGTTATTATTTGCTCATTTCTACTTCATTACATTGAAACAAAACCCCAAAGAGAAAAGGTTCCAGACAGGAAATTTGTTTTGTGGAGGCTCCCAGCAAGTCCAGTGGAGCCCCATGTGAGTCACACTTGGAACAGCCGCGGGAGGCTGCGGAGCCGCTTTCTACGCGCACACGCACATCCCCTGCCCAGGGGAGGAAGCTTTAATTAATCTGCTAATTAAATTAAAGCTATCTGCCCTCAGCTAGCACACACGTTCTTCCCTTTCTCTCCTCCCTGCAGGCAGCTCCAAGTGAATGCCTCGTGCTGCAGCTCTTACTCCAACATTCCCCCGAGGGGCTCCGGGAATGGGGGGACCCTGGAGAAGGGAGGCCAAGAGCTCATTAACRGCAGTGGTGCTTTAATTGGGAGTGCTCCAGCTCATTCTCAGCTCCCTCCTTCTCCTTTCAGTGCTCAGAGACATAGGGTTGGGTATTGTGCTGAAGTGGAGGGAGAAAAACAAATCGCCTCTCAACCCCACCAGGATCCCAAAGGAATCAAATCTTTGTACAAAAGGCTGTGCCCAGAGTTGTTTTCTCRGCAAGCCTTTCTTTCTCCTTCTTGCTTCTGGAAGGTTTCATCACTATTTTGCTGTAAAAACCCAAGGAGGGGAGTGAAGTTCATATTCCTGAAGGAAAGAAAGGAGCAGACTGAATGGGGWGTCAGAGCACCAGCGTGGAGCTCAGCTGGAGGGATCAGAGAGGAAAAGATGGGGCAGCCACAGCTTCTGTGGGCACCCTGTGCCAGGGCCTCMCCACCCTCACAGGGAAGAATTCCTTCCAGAATTCCTTCCCAATATCCCATCTAAACCTGCCCTCAGTCAATTTGAAGCCATTCCCCCTTGTTCYATCACTTGYCAAAAWCTCTCTTAGAGGCCCCATGAGGTGACATTCAACTAATCCAGTTCAGGGTTAAGGAAAATTTTCACTTTGAGTTTTAAAAGGTGATGCAATCTCCTCCATAGGGGGGAAAAAATGAGCAAACAAACCAACCAACCAACCAAACAAACAAAAAAGCCAAACAAATACACAACAAAACCCTAAAAGCAAAAAACCAAATGGAAACAACTGGAAACAAAAAGAGAGAGAGAAAGAGAGAAAGAGAGAAAGAGAGAAAGAGAGAAAGAGAGAAAGAGAGAAAGAGAGAAAGAGAGAAAAAATAAGGAAGAAAAAAAGGTTGTAATAACACGCTGCGGCAGGTTGACAAAAGATATTAAAACAGCTGAATTTTCCACAAAATGGAGAATTCCAAATTCTTCCCCTCTAAGGTTATTATCCACCGTGATCCCTCAGTCTGGGTTTATACCACAGGGAATGTTACTAATGCCACTTTTATAGGTTGAKGTAGCAAAGCAGAGTTCCTGCTTTTAGGATTCTCTGCCTATTGGCACCTCACCACCTTATCTCTGTGTTTAGGGCTGTCTCAGTGCTGTGCTGCTGAGGAGCATCAGCAAACACCTCTCTCACAGCCACTTAATGCTTTGGACACTTGGTTTTCATCAATATTTATGGCTTAAAGTTACCCGGGTGAAAAAAAACAGAGAGAGGGAGACTTGCAGTGTCAGTGTTTGTCTCCTGCTGGCAACAAAAATGGGATCCAAGGTGACTCGAGTGGCTGCAGAGCCAGCACTGGTGAATCCCATCCCCATCCTCCTCCTTGGAAACTCTGTTTTGTGCCTCATTCTTGCACCTTCAAGTAGTTGGGTACGTGGTTGATCAAGTATTTAAATATCTGGAAACACCTCTTGAACAGAGACATTCCAATGCAATTCTCAGGAAACAGAATCTGATGGAAGTCAGTGGCATCCTGACAGTGAATAGCCAAGCACTGGGCAGATAAACCCCTGCCAGAGCAGTGATCAGTTCCACCAACACAATTCCCCCCCTGGATGCAGCAGGAGGGATTTGGTGTGTCTGTAATTCACTGCTGTTTAACCACACGCAGCATTTCTGTCTTGGGCATCTGCAAGCTTTAAAAAAAATAACAATTTAATGTCATTTAATGATGCCCTGGACACCACTGAGTGTAGGAAGGCACATTACCTGTTTTATAGCATCTGTCTCATTAAGTGTTTTAATTTCTCCATTAGTGCATATTAACAAATAATGACTTTCAGTGGGAGACTTGGCCTTAACCCTATAACCTATATTATAGTCATACTATTTATATTACATATATTTATTTATATTATATATATTTTACATTTTCAGAGCCTGAGAACATGCAGCTCTGAATTAGGATCATGCCTCATGATGTGGATGCAGCACAAATGTGCCCCTCTCTAGGACATGCAGTGATCAGGTGATGAAATAACAACTTTGGCCCTCAATTCCCYATCCCTGATGTTTCAAAGGAACAATAAACCCACAAAATTCTTCCAGAGATGCCATAAAAGAGAGGCCCAGACTCACAGTGAGCAGGGACCTGTGTATTAATAAATAAAACCAAAATCAGCTGTAATTAATGACTGACATTTTCACAGGAGCTTGAGAGGCAGGGAAACACAATCACACCCAGTTCCTCTCTTYAATCACAGGAGCTGAACTCCAGAACATCTCAGGCAAGGTGTGACAATTAGAAGGCTTYTCTTTTTTACACATGATGAAAAATTCAGACACATCCACCTCAATCCATTTCCTGAGGAGCTGAGAGCAGCAGATACAGGAGGAGAGCAGAGATGGAACAGCAAATGCCCAGAAAAAAATATGAAACCTCTGGTCCACATCACAGCCTGGGCAGAATATCCAGAAATGTTTCCTACTAACARCTGGAGCTTCTCCATATCCTGTAAAATCTTCCCTGGTTGAGCAGACCCTGAACACTCCTGATTTTTTTTCCCCCCATGTTGCTATGGGATGGGATCCCCAAAAATTGAGGTTTTGGAAGGGTAACCTACTGTGTAAAAACTTGGAATAGTATGGAACAATGCATTTGAGAGCAGTTCTTGCTGCAGGTGTGGGACACATCCAGCTCACTCTTTCTTTGCAAAAATTTCCTATTTTTTTCCTTTTTTCCTAATTTTTATGTGTTAATATTAGTATTTACTGTTGCTGTATCATGAATACTCTATTAAAAGCTGTCACTCAAAGTTCTTACGTAAAAATGATGTAAAAATACAATTTATTACTTAATCCTGCAAAAAGTGCATTTCCTACCCACGTGTGATTCCCTGAATGCTTCACTTGGCATCAGGATAGGAGCATAAAAAATGTGCAAAAATGAATTTATCACACATGCCCTGCTCATGAGRCCTCCTTAGAAAACCCCACCAGTAACCACACAACATTTCCTGAGCTGAACCTCTGGGATTGTTTCAGAAAGTTCTCAAATGCCTTACAAAATAGCACTGCAGAATTACTAGAAACCAAACAACACCCAACAAACCCCAGTGCCAGATTGCATGCCCGCCCTCAAATCCCTCTTTTACTCCTAAATCACTGCAGGGTGGGGTTCGATTTAAGGAGGGACGAGGTGCAGGGATGGAGATGGTCTCGTGTTTCWAACAGATCTCCCCCTTAAAGGGTGACTTCATCCCAAACAAACCAGCAGGGCTTGGCTGCAGTTCAGACCCTCACAGATAAACCTCAGGTCTCTCTGTCATGACCCAGATTCTGCTCCAGCATCTTCTGCCTCTTGTGCCACACAGAAATCTCCTCAGAAAAGGGATCTGTGACAAGGACAGGCTGGGGGTGGGTTTTATCAGCCTGGCAGCACAAGTCCCGTTGGTCTCAGCTCTAATCAAGGTGCAGCAGTTTTATTATCTGTTTAATAAAAAGACCTTTCTGGAGCGTTGGCAGGTGCAGGGAACATTGTGGATGCAGAGCTGGTGGCACAGGGGCTCCTGCCCAGGGTAGCAGAAGCCTCAGCTGTGCTGTTTGCTGCTGACTGCAGCGTGCAGCCCTTGAGAAGCTTTTGCACATTTAAACAAGAGGCAATTTTTCTTTTTCAAGAAAGGGAAAAAAAAAAAAAAAAGCTTTAGAGCCAAAGTATAAATGGTTGCAGCTCTACTTGACAGATAAGAAGTGCTGGCTGATATAAGCAAGCATCTCTTCCTAAATTTAATTTGGGAATGCTGCAGCTGGAGAAGTGTCAATAACTTGGCAGCCTGGAGAAAGAGGTGAGAGTTCTGCTGGGGTTTTTGTGCATGCCATATGAATGGGGTCCAGAGGGCAGGGAGGGATGGGATATTGGGAAGGAATTCTTCCCTGTGAGGGTGGGCAGGCCCTGGCACAGGGTGCCCAGAGAAGCTGTGGCTGCCCCTGGATCCCTGGAAGTGCCCAAGGCCAGGTTGGATGTGGCTTGTAGCACTCTGGGACAGTGGAAGGTGTCCCTGCCCATGACAGGGGGTAGCACTGGATGATTTTTAAGGTCCTTTCCAACCCAAACCCTTCCATGATTCTCTGCTTCTCTGATTTTCTGATAATTGTCCATCCTAGAGCCAGATGGAATAAAGACACACAGAGCATTTCTTCACTTTTTTTTCTGAATTTCAATATGACAAAAAACCAAAAAAAAAAGTTCCAAAGCCCTTGTAACGGTGATGTTAAATTGTGGTCATGTTAAATTGTGGTAATGTTCTGATTTATTCAGATTGAAGTTAATAGAAAGAGGGAAAGTTTCATTTTCCAGGGAGAATGACAGGATCAGGAATGGGAGCAGCTCCTTTGGCTGCTTTGATTTCCCTGCTCTCAGAAGAAAACATCAACACCTGTAAATACTCTCTGTATAATCCCTGCTGAAGAGAGACACAGAGCAGGGATTCCTGTGCCAGGAGAGCAAATTGCTGTCATACTTCAGCTAAACAAAGCTTTGAAAGCAAAACTGGTGAAACCTCTTTCGTATTGTCCCTCATGGATTATTCTGGGTGATTCCAACATCTTAACTCATTTATTGGATCCTCGAGATTGCTGTGTTCAGAATTTGTACATTGCACCTTTGATAACAGATAAATATTTCACATGGAAAGAAAAAAAAAAAATCACAAAGCTCTGAATGATACAAACAATGCCCCAAAACGCCACAAAGCACAGAATTTTCTCCAGATTAATGTCATTCATACACATCCCTGTCAAACTCCCCTTTTTTCTTCCTGGAGATATTAAACAGGATTTAATTCTTTCCCAGTTTTAACAGCTGTTTTACAATGGCTTCTGCCAGCCTCAGCAGCTGGTGGGTGTTTGGTTTTGTTCCCCAGATCCRTGAGCACAGCTGGAGAATTGCTTCTGCACATCCCTCAGCATCCCCAAGCTTCCCTCTGCAGGCAGCACCGTGCAGTGGGGAGCTGCCCTCACACAAATATTGATTGGCATTCCCAGGGCATCATTTTGGGTTTTGTTAACAGGGGTGGAGCAAAAATCTGGGGATACAAAAGGGAAAAGAAGTTTCATTTCTATCTTTGTATTCCTTAAACGAAATAGCTGCAGAATCCATGACAAAACCAGAAGGGGAAAACCAATGGGAAATAAACTTTATATTTTGTGTCTGTCCCCATCTACTGCTTTAATTCACAGAAAAAAAATTAACAGAAAAAAAAACAAACTGATATAGAATCAGTTAAAACTATAGAATCCATAAAAAAATTTAGAATAAATAAACTGCTGTGGAGAAGGAAAAAGTGCATCAATCTGAAAGTGAAGGCTTTGCTTTGCAACAACACCCAGGGCATCCCCAGCTCTCCCTGTGCTACCCATGGACATGGATTTCAGGGCTGAGAATAATTTAGGTACCAGGCCATGTACAAAGAAATGTGTGGGAAAAGGCAGAAAAATAGGGATGTTTGATCACCACTTCAGAGCAATGAAAGAATGACCTGAGGCCATCAGATGAAATTTTTTAAGGGTTTGAGCTAGAAAAGAGATGGGATACACAACCCAAAATTCCTTTCTTTTTTCTTTTTTTTTTCCTTTTTATTTTATTTTATTTTTTGGTTTATTTTTTGCTTATTTTGTTTTGTTTCAGGACAGAGCCAGGGGTCAGACAGATCCCCTTACCCTTGGACAGATGGGCCTCACCACCCTCCCAGGGCAGAATTTCCTCCTAATATCCCATCCAAATCTCCCCTCTCCCAGTTAAAGCCACCAGCCCCCTTCCTAAGATGAGCTCCAGCTTGGATTCTCTTCTGCCTGACAAATTTCTTGAGTTTCCTGTCAAGTGTATCTTTCTGTGAGGAATTAAGAAAGAAATCTCTGCCCAGACATTTGCATGGAACTGTTAGAAAATCCATTTTTTTCTGAGAATGTGGTTCTTCTGTCAAATTCAGCTGAACACACCCACAGCATTCAGGTTTTTAAGGGCACATGGATGACATGGAGGAATAGAAAAATAAATATATTTGCATATGAGAGATCATATTAATTTGCTGTCTTTAGGGTATTAAAAGCCCTTCAGCACCTTTCAACTCATTCCCACTGATGCTGTTCAAAATTCCTGGCTCTCCCAGAGCTGCTCTGCAAATGAAACATTCCTGGGAATGCCTGCAGCTACAGCCACTTATGGATGAACACTGAATTCATCSTTTTGGGGGGCAAAACCTTTTAAACTGAAAATAACTGATAGTTATTGTGAATGAGATGCAGTTTGYTCACCTGGTGCTTCTGTATTTGCTCAGACACAACAAACAACACACGATGCCCAAAAGGTTGAGATTTCACATTTCTGTGTTGCTGGGAGAGGAACTAAAATGGACTTAGATTGAAACTACGTGAGGATTTAATTGGTATGGCAGGGCAAATCTGTTATTTGCTTTATGTTCCTTAAATAATGGAGAAAATTATCATAACTGGCTAACAGAGACCTAATAACTGAAACCAGCTCAGCCAGAGGGCAGCAGGGAAAAAGAACATTTTAATGTCTCTGAGGAGGTGAAAACAACTTGAGTGTTATCATATCTCTAATCCTATCCAATCTACATTTTGCATCATCAGTTATCTTGCAAGCCTTTAGCACACAAGAAAGCATAAAGGTCTAAAACAGTTTTATTCCAAATTTAAAAAATGTTCAGATCTGGCTGTCAGGGAAGMAAAAAACAAATCCAAATCTCTGGAATGCCCCTTCCCAAATGTGCAAGTGTCAGTAGGTAAAATTGTTGACAAACTGGTTTAAAAGTCTTTGTTTAAACCAAAGCAAAGCCTGGATTGAGCCTAAATAACCCAATACCACATTTTGGTCACAGATTCTGAGCTGGAGAGAGGCTGTGGGGCCAAAATCATCTGGAAAGAGGACACAGCAGATGAGGGGTTTTCTTCTGTCAAAGCTCTTGGAGAATTAATATTCCCTTAGAGAACTTTGCACTCCAAAAGGAGCCCARTGAGCAAGAAAAGAGCACTGCAGAAATGTGGCATTGGGAAAGGCAGGAATAGTAAAATCCTTTATCTCCTTGAAATCCTGGAGAGAAATGCAGATGTGGAGGRGGCTGGAACAGTGGGGTCAGGCACTGAACACGTACAAGGCCTGGGAAAGCACCAAACTCCCCAGCACAAATTAAATCTGGCTGAAAGATGTTCCTTGAGACTGTTTTCCCTCAACATGTTGATTGGATTTACAGGCTAAAAAATACTGATAGCAAAAACACAAAATAAAACAAACCAAAACACAAAAAAACCAAACCAAAACAAACAAAGCCCCAAAAAAACCCAAAAACCCAAAAAACCAACCAACAAAAACAAACAAACAAACAAACACACAAACAAACAAAAAAACCCCACAAAACCCAACCAAAAAACCAAAATCACCAAAGCACAAGCCACTGGTATTTGTTCCTTTTTTTAAAAGAGCTGAGGTGTGTTTAAAAGTGTTCATTCTCATTTCTATTTTGAAGAAAGTATTTAAAAAATTTTAGATGGTACAAGAAAAAGGGAGAAAAGTGGTTTAAATTGAGATTGGATTCTTTTAGCTCTACTGGAAATAATAATTCCATGAAAGTGCTACAGAATATTTTTTAAATGTTGTTCTTTGGGGAAAACATTTTTCCCGTTTTGTTTAAAATAGATCTCCTTTGGGTTTGGGCTGTTTTTCGTGATGATTCTGAAGTATTTAATGGAWGCATTTGTCATTTCTGTTTACTCCAGACACAAAGATCCATTGGCATCTGCCCTCACTCATCCAACAATATCTATTTAATATTCCATTTTAAAAATGTGTTCCAGGAACCACCAGTAGCAAACAGCATTTGGGATAACCTCACAAACCACCCTACAATGATGAATCACAAGATACTGAAAATTCAGGACAATCAATTGGTGAGTTACTGTCCTCTATTCCTGATTCACACAACATTTATAAATGCCCAATAACAATGAGATTTCTGAAAACCAAAGAGACCAAAGTCCAGTCTAAGGTAATTTTTGAGGGCTTTGCAGTAAAGAGGGCATTAGGGGGATTTTAGGATGGGTTATTCCAGTATCTGGAGGTGTCTATCACTGAGTACAGAAGAACACCAAGTATAGAAGAATCAAAATTATATATTAATATAGATAAATATCTTAATCTGAAACCATGCCCAGAGAAGCTGTGGCTGCCCCTGGATGTCTGGCAGTGCCCAAGGCCAGGTTGGATGGGGTTTGGAGCAGCCTGGGACAGTGGGAGGTGTCCCTGTCCATGGCAGGGGGTGGTGCTGGATGAGCTTTAAGGTCCCTTCCAGCCCAAACCATTCCAGGCTTCTCAGATTCTAATCCAGAAACCCAGCACTTTATTTATTGCTCCAAATAAATTTCCTGACTTGTTTAGGTGCAGAACTCAGCTCTAACACACASAGCAAAGCACAGAGGCAGCTCTGATTCATTCATGGTGTCCTTGCGGGCAAAGCTGGCATTTACATGGAATAAAAATATCACAGAGACCATCAGATTTTGGGATAGATGGGACCCATAGCTCCAAGATCTGCACTTCCAAGTGCTTTCCACATGGGGAAAATAAACCTGGGAGAAACACAGCTTTCTTGCCAGGAGCATGGTGAGCAATTCACCCCTTGCCCCAGAAGGGTTGGTGGGGTTGGGTTCTGTGCCCCTGAGCACTGCAGAGACAGCAGCCCCTGGCCTTTGGGGCTGGCAGTGCTTCCTGAGGGGCCTCACAGAGGTGAAACAGCTGCTTGGCTCAACAGCCATGCTGGCATTGCTTGGGGAAAAGCCCTGGAAGCCCCTCAACCCTGGCAAACTCAGCTTTCCCAAGCCCACCGCTGTGCTCAGGGGATCTTTGGGTGGGCAGAGTTTGTGGGGTGGGGCCCTGGGATGGGCACTGACCCCATCTGCTCCCCCAGGGAAGCTTCCAGCACCATTCCCTGATTCCCAGGCAGGGCCCAGCACCTCCCACAGGACACACATTCCCTCTGAGAAGCAGCAGGGTTTATTGCACAGACTGGGAAAAAGCTCTTTATTGCAAGCCCTGGTGAGAGGGGCAGGAGGGAACACAGGAGACAAATCCCTAATAAAGGAATAGTGATGTAAATATGATTTCTTTAGTATTTTTCCTCTCTTCCTGCTCTTTTGCTTCCATTTCCCCCTCCTCTCCACGAAGCTTTGGTTGTGCATCACAGCTCTCTCCTGGAGCTGCTTGCACAGGAAATCCTCCTGGGATTCAGMAAACCCAAGGAATTGCAGGCAACACTCTTGGCTGGAGACTTTAAAAATATCCCTCCAGGATAAATAACAGCTGAGCAACACTGAAAATCACTGATTCTGATTCTACTTTTTCTCTTTTTTTTATACAGCCTCCTTTTTTAAGAACTCTTTCTAATGCCCAATTTRTTATTTGACTGCTCATCCAACCCTCCTGCAAGCTCATGAATGCAAAACCAGCAGGGGGAAAAAAATCACATTAATTAATGCCCCTAAATCAGTGTTGTCATCATTTCATTTGCCTCTCACAGAAATTTTTGCTACTTCCAGAGGGCAAAAAAAGGGAACATTTTAATGTGATATAGGGAAACTATTTTTGCTTTGTTTCTTGCTGCTTTGCATTTCTATAGACTGAGATATCTCATCTGTCTAAAGGGAAGTTGTGGTAGAAACCTGTGTTTGTTCACGGTGTTGTGAACCATATTTTGGCAGAATATGTGCATTTTTAGACTTTTTTCTCCCCCTTGCATTCATCTTTTGTGCAAATCAGTTTAACAAGCCTAAAACTCTTCAAGACCAGGCTGGACAGGGCTCTGAAAATCTTGGTCCAGTGGGAGCTGTCCCTGCCCAGGACCTTTAGGGTCCCTTCCAACACAACCCATCCTATAATTCTGTGAAAAACATTTTAACATTTTTAACCAGGTGTCTTTCTTTAGCTGCAATGACCCTGACTGGCACCTGAGGTGCCCAGGTGAGGTTACAAGTGCCAGTGTAGGAATTTTAAAAGCAGGAGAGACYCCAGGATGTATGAAAGAGGTTTTAAGAAGTTGACAGGAGGCTGAGAGAAGCTGGGAAATTCTACAAATTCTCATGGGAAACCAGGAAATTAGGAACTAAGAAAATACATTTGTGTCTGTTAGAGGGAACAAGAACAAGAACTCATGCTGATGGTTCAGGATGTAAAGGACTTAGATACACTGTTTTACAGAAACAGAAAACGTTTCAAACTTAATAATAAATTATTGTGTGTTGTTTTTAGTTTCATAGAAGGCTTTTGTTAACCTGGAACCCACGTGGTTCATTTTCTGATTTGCTAAAGTAAAGTGACACGGAGCTTGTTAATTGAAAGCTATTAATTGAGAAAATTCTTATAAAATGTTCTGCAGAAGTTTTTATTTTGTCTCTTGATTTAGTTTGCATAAATGTTGTTGCTTTTCTGTATCTCTTGCTTATTATTTGTATGACATAGACAAATAATAAATCCTAAGTCTGCAACTATCAAAAGTAACTATCAAAAGTCCATCCTGTTTACAAAACTGAACCAGCACCAGAGCACCAGACAGAGCACCAGCACAAAACCCAGGGCTCCACCACTGCAGGTGTCTCAGGCAGGAGTGTCAACACCCTGAGTTTTCCCCAAAAAAAAAACCCCAGACTTAGAGATGTGTCAGGTGTAACTCTCACCCTGAGGGAACTCTCACTCTGGCACTCCCTTCAGCCCCTGTCCCACCCARCTGACAGGATTGCAGCCATCTGCGACTTGAAATCCTCATTTCTGTGCCTCTGGAATGTCCTTGAAGCTGGTTGGTATCAAGGCCTCTGTGGTTTTGCCACGCTGATTTGCTCAGATGATTTTTTTTTGTGATATCAGAGTTCTCAGCTTGGTCTTTGGAACTGCTTCTCCCAGCATTACACACCCAAAGATTTTGTTTTTCTATTTTAAACAAGGCTGTTAAGGGTTTGTTATTTTCTCCTGATTGCCCCCAGCACCAGCTCCTCCTGTTAAAATGGAAAAGCTACAGCAGCATTAATGCCTTGGTTAGCTGAGTCTTCATCTCCTGTGGAGACCATTCCCAGAAGTTCCCTGGCTGTGTTTGCATATAAAATATTTATATTTTCATTGCATAAATAACAGRGAACTCACGTGAAGCTGTGTTTGAGAAACCTGCAGTCCTACAGAGAGCTTGACTTCTCTAACAGGGTTATGAGATGCTACAAATCACCAGGCAGGTAAACTCATTAAAAGCTTTCTCATTAAAGCCTGGAATAGAAGAAACAGTTTGCTTAAAGAGCCAGGGACCARCCCAACATTTCATGTCTGTGCCTGAGGAGCCTCACGTTTGGGCTGTGCTTAAAAACACTGCAGGCTGGGAGAGAAACYTGTGGAATATCTGAATGCCCTGTGCCTCCTCTTTTAAAAATAACAGAGGCTGGAGTGTAGCTGATTCTGTTTGAAGGGAGCTGTCACTGGAAGTGACAGCCACAGATGAATAATTGAGGATACAGAGAGTTCTCTGTTCTGTGGCCCCTACACACCCTGAGAAGATTGAGAAAGATTCCCTCCCTTCAGCAAACAGGGCCTGAGCAAACACTGCAGTTCCTCTCCTCACCTCTTCCTGAGTTACTTCACCATCACCAGATCCAGGAACCATTCTCTGCTCTGCACATACAAATCTGGATTTGCCCATCTGATTCTAACTCAGAGATCACACTTCAACCTTGTTACGCAAGAGGCATCACTTGCACCTTCCCTTTTCCACATTTCTCCCTTTTTTTTTTAAAAAAGAGAACATCCTTCCCAGCTGATCAAACATTGCACAGAATACTCTCACCACTGGAAACATTAAAGCTTAGCAATATTAAATAGGCACCCACAAGAAATTCCRAGTGTTAGGTGAGGAAATGCATCTGATGGAATTATTCCGGACACTTGGAACACCTGCATTGCAGTTCCATTTAAAATTCAGTTCATACACCAAGCCAACTTTGTGAGTCATGAAACTCATTGTTTCTCAAGTACATTTGGAAMCAGACAAAGGGAGGATGGTTTAGGATCCTTTCCCCTCCATCACTTTATGATGACTTTTGTTAATGTTTTCCAATTAAAAGAAAAAAAACCAAAAAACAYTGCCCAATGCTATCACAGATGAACGGAGTGCAAAGTCAATCAAAATGCCAGTGGAAGTGAATTCAGAAGTAAAAAAAGACATCAYRGAATGGTTTGGGTTGGAAGGGACCTCAAARASCAYCCAGTTCCAACCCCCTGCCATGGACTCCTCTCACTATCCCAGGTTGTTCAGAGTTCCCCCCAAMGCAAAGAATGGAAATGACTGGGAAGAGTTGAGCCAGCTGAAAGAAATGGGTTAAAACCAGCTAAAACAGCAACACAGGCATTTAAATCTAGGAAAGGGGAAACAATGCAAAGCTCAAGAATTCCTCTAAAGGCCTTGCAGGCATCTTGGTGCCTTCAGTGCTGGCTCACAGGTCAGGTGACTGCAGAAAGACCTGTTAAACACATGAAAAACTGAACCACCCTTGACTCTGACACTTAGAACTGGCTTAAAATGCTCATTTCTACTTATTTCTTAGCACATTATGTTCTTGTTGTCTGGTCAGAGCCTACACTTGAAGGCACCTGGAGCTTCCCATTCATWCTTSRTTCTCTTTTTGTCTTCTCTTGATTTGTTCATGGATGTGGACACCAGTTTTGAAGGCTTTCATGCTAAACTGGGTCTGACCAGGCGTGCTCAGAGGAAAGCAGTATATAAACAGTTTTTCCAGGAATTTTGGGGAGCTAATGATTTTCGATTACTCTGAGTTTTTTTAAAAGTCACATCCACTCCCTTGGGTGGAAAACTGGAAAATCTGCATGGCAGGGAAGTGGCAGTTTGAGGTCACCAGCACAGCACATCAGAGATGGTTTGCAGGGAAAGGGWGTGCCCCAGTGGAGAGAAATGTGTTACCACAAGAACTGCAAAAGAATCCCAGCAAGGGAAGATGCATAAATAACTTTATATCATTCCTGAAATTTGGTCTGTGAAATGAATCCTTATACACAACTTATTGTATAATCTCTGTGGTGGGCTCTGTGTGTGCAAACACACAAATTCATGTGTGTTAGATGGTTCACTTTAATGTCTGGATTCCTGCAAAAGACTGCAGTAAAACTTTATAATAATATTTATATTCTTTATAATCATAAATAAGATCCCAAACTTTGCAGAAGCAGCAAATGAAAAGCAGATTTTTYTTTTCTTATTAGCTCTGCTTTGCTATTTGGTATTTCACTAAGAACTGTTCTTTCCACAAGCTGGAGCTGATCACTAATTATCCAGCTCAGCAGCCACAGTTATGTCCTGAAACGTGAGCAATTGGGAATTTGCTGTCCTTCTCCATCTGCCAGGAAGGTCACCCATCTGAGAGCTCAGATTCTTTTCATTAATTTCCCTTAATTAAAAACTCTTCACCTCTAAATAACAAGACACCTTCTGAGGGTCTCGAGCTGAGCACCAAAAATCTTGAAATATTGAATGTGGTTGGTCATTGAACAGAAATGCCTTTTGTCTTTTGAGTCATTTAATTATTTTGGTTGCAGTTTGCAAAAAATATGCTTGCATGGCCAGGAATTCAGCCTTCCAGTTTCTCCCAGGGCAGGATCCRTGGCATCAACATTTCTATGTCCAAAAAAAAAACAGTTTAGCATTGAGCTAAACTCCTTTTGTAGTCAGGAATCTCACGTGAACATCAGTACCTAAATTAGGTGAAATCTGGGGGTTCTCCCTCTCCCCATTAGCTTAGAGGAAGTTTACAGCAGTAATATTAGAGATGTATTATCAAAATTAAAAGTAGTAATTTTGTAAAAGTAAAATTTTGTAAAAGTACTGAGTAGTAAAAATTACTCAGTTTTTAATGAGTAATTTTTTCTACCTGACCAGGAAATTTAAGGAACACTCACAGGAGCAATGCTCTACATAAAAATTCCAAGACCACATATTTGTATGTAAAGCACTGTACTATTTGGATGAACACAACAATGGTACCAGTTCCATCCCAGTTCTACAGAGTTTAGCTGAATTATGCCACATGTCAGATGTGCAGTGAAATGCACTCTTAAATAAAAGCCAAAAGGCAAGAAAATGTATTTTTGTGTGCCAAAGCAAAACCAAGTTCTGTGTGCTGCCTGCTGTGGGACAGGCCACAAAACTGATACACAAGAGCAAAACAACTCTGCAATAACTGCTAAAAAATGCTCTGATCACACCACCAGCCCATTAAATAGCTGCCTTTTAAAAATAAAACTAACTAAATGCCACAAATTCTTTCAAATTCTGAGTATTAAAGTGCACCAGTGTGAGAGTATCTGTGCATTAAGCAAGTGTGAAGGATTTGCATGGAAGCTGTAGAAGGCTCTTCATGGGAATGAGCTGCAGGATTTAATCCTGGTGCTGTTTACCACGGAATCCCTGTGAGCAGTGCTCCTGGAGAGGAGCTGGAAAGCACATCTGTGATCAGTGCTTTAGCACAGAATTGGGTTGGGATGCAACAAGGGGTCATTGTAGGGTTGGTGCACGACTCCTCACAGCCACAAAGGATAAAAAAAATTCTTTTTTCCAGTGTTTTTGTGGCTGTTGTGTGAGGAGAGAGGCACCCACTGAGTGTAGGGACAATGGAGAGGGACAGTTACAATCCCCAGATGTGTTAACATGGAGTTATTAATGAAGGAACACACTGTTTAGTAAGTAAAGGCTTGTGGGGAGAATTAATCCCTGTCATCTTTTTATAAAGAGCTGAATATCTTCAGAAAGATGTTGGATGAGTTTAAGTGCTTTTAGTATCTTTAGAGGCCCATTTATATTGTTTCTTAAAATTGCTCCTCTGAAAAGGGAGGCCTCCAAAAGCACTGCCTGGGATATCCTGAGGTTTAGGTTTCACAGAGGGGGATGAAGGGAATCTCTAATTTTATCCCTCTGYCTGGAAAAAAAAATATTCTTAAACCAATGGATTTGAAACAGAAGACCCACTATTTTTTTTTTCTAATTATTATTTTATTTTATATTAAATCTTGGTTAAAAACAGTGAACAGATGCCCTCAAGGGATGGACTTGCCCTTCTSAGGGTGAGCAGGGATCACAGTCCTAATTCCTTAAAAAAGGAGGCTGGGAAAGTCTTAACCCAAACTTCAAGAGCACCCAGAAAAATCCAGAATSAGTGTCAGCAGCAGCTCCTTCCCTCTGGGCAAGTGCTGGCCTYGAGAACGTGTATTTATATCAGAACAATGCAAACAAAATCATTTTTCCTTACCAGAGGGAGCAGTGTGAGGCTGAGGAAGCAGAACTTCCAGCTGGTGGCCATCTTCTCTSCTGATTTTGGGCGAGGTTTGCTCGTGAACACTGTGGTTAGGGCTGGAGCACAGGCTCTCTGCAGATATTCTGGCTGAGGTCTTCACATCAAGGCTCAGATCTCTGCAGCAAAAGAGGAAAATCATTGTAAATTTGTAAACCAGAGAGAGAATGAAAAAGAAACGGACAGAAAAGAGAAAACCCAACACTTGAACTGCGAGTTGCACKCATTGGAGATCAACCAGGCTTTTGCAGATYTTAAAGGTGGTCYTGGATATCTRATTTAAAGGCAAAAGAATTTGTATGATCGGTAACTTGTGTCAAAGAAAGGCTGGAACAGGCTCTGTAGCTGCAAACACCCAAATTGTACCCAGGGGAGAAGGAAAGAAAAAAAGACCTGTCTGCTTCATCTCTGCAGCTGTGGTTTGCCCTTCAAGATTTTCAGAGGTGTCTTAACAGCAAAACTGTCCAGGGGCTTTTTGGGGGTCTGGTTCCCAAGACAGTTTGTCCAGATAACAAACTCCATTAGCAGACCTGTTAATAATCTGTTAATAAGCCTGTTAATAACCTTTCTGAGAAATTGGCAGTAGAGGGGCAAAGGAATGAATTGTAGTCTCAGGCTAAAGATTCATCCAGGACATACTAAGGAATGATTTATATGGACAACAATGCCATCCATATCTGTGACTTCCATTGCTTGGCCTCTGGCCAGAAAGAATTRAGRACTGGGGGGAAAGYGTTTTAAGATTTGGATTTATTTCTCATTATCCTGCTTTGATTTGTAAAGGAGTGATTTGTAAAAGAACTTTTAGAAGCAGAGGACACTCAGGTTTTGTACTGACTGCAACACACTGCCAGGACATCAGCATTGAGAAAGGAGAGAGTCTTTCAATTAAAAAAACAAAACAGGAAAATGAATCCCTCTCTACATTTTGGGAGAACAATGATTCATGAAATCCACTCCAAATGGATCTGTTTTCTTCTGTCCTCACTTGGTCAGTCACTCACGCCCTGTTCTGGCACTGAATTTAATTACCTGACTGTATTTCTGATGGTTTATCAAATAATGAGCAGYTGATAAGATCTCAGCTGAGGAGGACAGCAAACATCCCTGGTGACATTCAGCCGTGAGGACTTGGAGTTCCATTAAGAAGCAAGACAAAACCAGGCAGATGCATTAGCAGCCCCTGGATTTGGATTTATTTCCTGCAGCTCAGTCCAGAAAAGCCAGAGGAGGGGTGTGCAGGTTGTATGGTGCCCTTTCATTTTGTCACTGTAATGTAATTTAATCATCAGGAAATGATTAAAATGCAGTGGAAGGGTGGGAGATGCTTGACTAAAAGATGGCCTGGGGGAAAAGTGGTGACCTTTAGAATCCACTCTGTACTTTAACCTGGCAATCCCTACGTTTGGAACATGGAGGGTGGCTGTTTTCTGTCTTGCCTGAGTCTCAAAGCAGCTCCTAAAGAGACAACAAGAACATCTGCAAACCACTGCATGGCTTTTCTTTCACATATTGCAGGGAAAGTAAAAGAATTGGATTTATTTCTCACTTTCTGCCTTCCAGGTAGTCATGGAAACCTGCACCAAATACTGGGCTGAGGCCTTGGTGTCATCCACAGAGACTGGAGGGTTTTTTAGGGAATAACCAGAACTTCTGCCCTGGATCTGCAGCAGAACCTTTTATATGGCTGAGCTGTTCATGCACACCTTCAGAGTCCACACATTACTAATTAAATGTTACTTATCTCTTATTATCAATTAAAGTGTAGTTATTTCTACCACCAATTTAGGCCCAGCTACCTCCCAAAAAGTACTATCAGCTGTTATACTAGAAAATTAATTTTTTTTAATATAGGCAATGCTGAGAAAACATTGCCATCCAATATTGAGAAAAAGAAATAAAYGTATCAGTATTGGATTTGGAAGGGAAGCTTGAATGATTTTATTTTCTTCTGATGCCACTGGTTGACAAAATCTGTAATTTGATTACTGATGTTTCATGTTGTTGTTTTATCTGCATCTGCCACTGTAATTAAAATTAGTGAAGTCAGCAGAGCCAATAACAGAGGGGTTGCACCTCTCACTTATGGATAACCAGTTCCTCAAAATAATCTTCAGTTATCTCTGGTGAAACAGAAGGGCTGCTGAAGTGTCTGAGAACCTGGAAACCAGCTGATTGCTGCTAAAATAGAACGGGTTTCAGGGGTTTATTTCAAGCATGGCTGACACACAGGAAGAAGAAAAAATAAAAAGAACATTGTTTCAGTCACCTAGTGGCTCAGGAAAATAACTCATCCCCTCTGAAGGTGAATTTGTTTGTCCMCTGGAAACACTTTCAGTGCCACAGCAGATCCTTTATGAAAGCATCTGGGTTGTTTCAAGGGCAGGTTGGAAAACCTCTGGCAAAGCTTGTGCTGCAAGTACCCATTTCTTTTTCCACCTAAAGAAGCTCTCAGGAGGCTGGTGAGGACAAGCCCTCCATGGGAAGCTCATGAGTGACAAGTGCACGATCTGATGTCACCAATGAACAAAACCACACAGTGAGACCTTTCTACAATGGGGCTGCTCCCAGGGAGGCATGAAAAAAGGCAATAAATCACTGCTCAAAAGGATAAAAAATCCCCACATCAAATATGGGTAAAAATTGTTATACAGCATGGCTGAGTGCACACACGGGGTGAATGAAATGAAGGAATTGTTTTGATGAATGAAAGAGGATTTTCAGTGGCTTTCCAAGGCAGTTGTGAGCTCTTGCTGARATCTCACCCAAAAGAAACCACCTGACCTGCCGGGCTCCTTCTTGTGGTCCTCTGGGACCTGTGCCAGGGGTTGGAGAGGAAACCAACACATCTCAAAGCTGACCCACAGTGGGTTAGACCAGTGGTGATCTCATGGGAATTCATTTCTTGATTCATCCCACTCTAGTGCCCAGGCAGGGCCTCCCACCACATCCTGCCCCTGCCCCATGCCCAAGCCACTGCCCAGGTGTGGAAATCTGAAAGCTTCTGACCATGTGCAGGAGAAACTGAGGTTTTGCAGACTGAATGCACCTCAGAGAAGTCAACCACCCCTTGCACAGCTACTCCAACACTTCTCAGAGACCTGCAGAGCATTTCCCTGTGAAGAGTAAGCATGGGTGGAGGTTTACTGGGTGTGAAATATATGGGCAGGTAATTATCATAAAATCCTGGAGTGGCTTGGGATTGGAAGGAACCTTAAAGATCAGCATTCCAACCTCCTGCCATGGGCAGGGACACCTTCCACTGGAGCAGATTTCTGGTCTTGGACACCTCCAGGGATTATCAATTCACAGCCCCTCTGTACAACCTTTTCCAGTGGCTCACCAACACCACAGAAAAGAATTTCTTCTTAATATCTAATCTCAATCTACCCTCCTCCAGTTTAAAGCCATTCCTCCTTGGACTTTCACTACATGAAAAGTCTCTCTCTGACCTTTTTTTAACCCCTCTTTAAGCACTGGAAGGTGCCCCAAGGTCTCCCTGGAGCCTTCTCTTCTCCAGGATGAACAGTCCCAACTCCCAGCCTGAATTCACAGGAGAGCTGTTCCAGCCCCCTGAGCAGCTTAGTGCCCCTCCTGATGGCTGGAACACCTTTCATTATGCACCCAATATTTTTCCATCTTTAGGTTCTCAATAAAAGGTGCAAAACCAACTGCATTTTATGATTTCCCTCCTGTAAGTCCCTAAATGTGGTATTCCAGCTACACCATTTATTTTAAAGGCACAGTGCCCCTTCCCCATGTTCCTGCTGTGAGCAGAGCTGTGAAATCAACCCCTCAGTGACCTGGGACACCTCTCCTAAGTTTAGAAACCCAGGAGAGACATCCTCACACATGAGCTCATTGTCAAGCCTCTTTTTCTATCAGCAGAGAGAAGCAGACMTGTGAAGGAAGTGTTTTGTCTGACCTATTTCAACCATCTCCTCTGAACTCCCAGCTCCTCTCCCAGAGTGTGAAGGAATTCTGAACAGCCAGCTTGTTTGTTGACATCTACACTGTGGATRTCTAAATCTGGACTGCATAATCCCACCTCCAGCCTGAAATATATGAACAGCAATATGAAACCCCAAACTGCAAAGTTTCACCAAGGACTGAGGAGGAATTTGATTGTTTTGGRTGTCAATAAATTGATGCTGATATATTTGAGGCAACAGAAAAGCTAAAAGAAGATTTAATACCAAGAGCTYTAAAGCTTTCCATGGAAAATACTCCCCAAAGRGCAATCCTATTAAGGCAAAGGAAAAGAACATCATCATCTTTCCACTATCTTTAATAGAGTAGTTATTATTTCTTGAATTTTAAGTATTTTGGGTTGGCTTTGTTCACCTACTTTCTGAATTTGCTGAAATGAAAGCTTCTTCATGGGTCACAGCAGCTGAGGGTCTGACTCTACTTTCTTTTATAAACAAAGATTTTTACTCTCCCTTCATGTACTTAACAGGGAAAGTCCCTCAAGTCCTTGTTCCCACTCACCAAGTGACAATGACAAAACAGGATTCAGAGGGTCATTACATCAGGTCTAAGAGGTGGATTTTCAGAAAAGATCTACTGCTGCAAAGGACAAAACCTTTTCCAGCTGCACAAGAATGCCTTGAGGGTCTCAGGTGAACATCCCACACCTTTGCCTGAAAGAGCTTTCAACAAACAGTGTGGAATTTTTACACAGAATGGTCCACAAGGATGGATGCAGGCTGCCCACTGCTCTAAGGTGTGAGCTGATGTGGGAATCACAGAATCATAGAAAAATATCCATTCATGATACATTCAGGCAGACTCTGMTGGYATCCAGTTTTTTCACTGYGCAGGAAAATTGCTGCAAAATTTARAAGGGAGCTGATACAGCACTGAAAAAATYTTGCATGGATATATTTGAAAGAAATGGATTCAGCTGCTGCCTGGCTTAGACATTTCAGTGTTAATGAATACCCAAATCTGTTAGTGGTACTCAGTAATAATCCYTTTACTTTCTGGAGGAATAGGCTTTGATATTTTTTTTTCCATTGCATAAAACTCAGGAAACACATGTGAATTTTACTAGAACTCCCTTTCCAAAAGTGAAGATAAAGGTGTGATTACAAAGGCAGGAAATTGTAAACAGCAGATGCTGAGACTCCCACGTGCAAATGAGAGCTYAGGTGTCCAAATATTTCTAGATGAAGTAGAATTATAATTTTCATTTACTTCCWTGAGGACTTGTGTAGGAAATAAATCAAAGCAACGTGGTTTTGCAAGAAGAATGACTGCTAAAGAGGATTCCCAAAATTGGGGGTAGGAAGGACCCCTGGAGATTGTGTAGTCCAACTCCCCTGCTCAAAGCAGGGTCAGCTACAGCAAGTTATTCAAAACCCATCTTCAATCAGCTTCTGAATATCTCAGATGTTGAGACTCAACAATTTATCTGTTCAACCTCTTTTAGTGTTTGACCATTCTAACAATAACACAGTGTTATCTTACAGTTGAATTTCCTGTGTGTCTGCTTGTGCTTGGTGCCTCTTGTCAGCACAGAGGAGAGCCTGGGCCCATCTCCTTTGCACCCTCTCACCAGGTATTTCTGCACATTGATAAGATCCCCCCAAATCTTCTCTTCTCCAGGCTAAACAGCCATAGCTCTCTGAGTCTCTTGTTGTAACTCCCTGATWATCTTTGTGCTCCTCACAGAACCCGCTGTGTTCGTGCTCTCAGCAGCCCAGCACTGGGCCAGGCACTCCAGGGCTGAGAGAGAGGAATTAGCACCTCCCTTGAGCTGCTGCCAAGGCTCTTCCTCATGCAGCTGATGATGCTTTTGGATTTAATCCCTGCAAGGGCACTTTGCTGGCTCAGGATCCGCTCTGTGTCCACCCAGAGCTTTAGGTCCTTCTCTGTAGAGCTGCTACCCCCAGCAGCTGATTCCCAGCCTGTCCTTGTGCATGGGATTATTCCTCTCCCAGTCTCTTTCTTTCTTTGCATGTCTCCTTCATCTTTCTGCCCGTTTCTCAAACCTCTCTGGTCCCCTCTGAACAACAACAGCACACCCAAACTCTTGGTCTATCAACCTCCTAAATTTGTGTGACCTTCARCCTTCTTGCAGGTGCCCTCTGTCCCATCATGCTGATCACCAGTGAAGACACTGCCAGCATTGCCACATCAAAAACATCTTTATAGCTCAGCCCAGCCTGCCCAGGCTCTCTCTACAGTCAGTGGAGATGCAGGTAATCTCAGGAAGCAATTTCTATATCCTAAAGCTTGGTGCCTTAAGGCCAGGTTGGATGGGGATTGGAGGCACCTGGTMTAGTGGGAAGTGCCCCTGCCATGGCAGAGGGTTTGACTGGGGGACTTTTAAAAGGTCCCTTGCACCCCAAACCATTCTATGGTTCTGTGACACCATGCCTCATCTTGGACAMAGTGAATTACTGCTTTGCAAGAACCGATTTTCTTTTCCTCTGTTCAGGCCTGATGAGGGCAAAYACAGAAAATTCCATTCCCAAAGTTKAAGACACCAAAGCATTAATGGTAAAAAAAAAACAAGAGCCCTGACCTCCCTCCATGTTGCAGCTTTTTCTTACTTCCAGTACTATCTCAGTTCCTTTTATTAACACAGCCTAATAACTTCCTTGTATGTTTTACTTCAGCTGTCCCCCATTACAATTTTGATGGAGTGCTGATTTTTCTGGGGTTGTTTTTTTTTATTATTTTCCTTTGAGTGGTTTCAATTAAATTGAAATTCCCTGGAGATATGAGCATTGTAATTTGTCCTTACCAAGTACACTCCTTATCACTTCTGTAKAACCTGACAGCTCCTGCATTTTGTAGTCCTCTAGCTTGATAGAATTTTCCTAGCATAAAAAAAAATACTGTCTAAAGCTATTCTAAAACAGATTTTATTAAGTGTTGCTCAGCCAATTCAAGAAAGATRTTCAAGTTTGCACTGGATGAAGATYTAATTAATTTCTTGATTATCTGYAAATTRTSAAAAACTCTTTCAAAGTCCTAATCCTATATCCCATCCCTTCATAGATGTGGACATAAAGYCCAGCCTTTCCTTAGCTTTGAAAGTTTATATTTTTCTGGGACATATGTATAAAAACAAACAAGACTTGATTKTTTTTCCAATAAACTCCATTTTAAATGCCTGAATTTCATAAATAAAAGAAATTCTCACCATATAACAATTCTTCATATTATGCTGCTTCACCAGTACAGATGTGATGAAATTTTGAAGGTCAATGACATCTAAATTCTGGATATTTGAGTATTTTGACATTTTAAAACATTGTTTGATGGAGGTGCTGCTTCAGGCTCTCTGAAAATTCAGGTGGACATGAGTGGATCATGCACCCAGAGGTCAAGATTTTCCAGCTTAKCTTTGCAGTGATAGACTCATGATARCAGAGGYTATGGAATAYAATTCATCCCTCCCTGRGYACAGAATTGCTTTTCTTSCCAGGTCTCCCACATAACATCATCAATAAAATTCTTCCTTTGATTGGCATKATTTTCCCCACTGCATTTTCCATCAGATTTGTTGTGCCCTTATGTTATCGATGTCCCCAGAGGCCTGGTGAAATGACAAAACTTCTTAACTAGAGACCACAGACACTCCAATGCAATAATTGCAAGCTACCACACATTCAGCAAACATGAGGCAAAGCAAAAAAAAAAAAAAAAATAAAGTGAGAAGATTCCCTTTTCACAGCAGATCAATTATCCTTTCTGAGCATCTGTGGTAGATGTGATGCTTCGCTGCTAATATGAAATTAAAACTGGGATCATAAAGATAACGATGTGCTGCTCCATTCCAGCAGGGCTTTAAGTGGTGCTTGGCAAGAGCCTCCAGAATTATTCCTCCTCAACCAGGAAAACATGTTCACTACTTGGCACATCAATGTTTTGTGAGAGCTCCTTGATCAGTTTGCTTTTCTTGACTGGTGGTCTGAGCTTCCTTCCCTGGTTGTAGGTGTAAATATTGTTTTTCATGGTCACACAGGAGGTTGTAAGAGCTGTAACCTGTCCATCAGCCTGTCCATCAGCCTGTCCATCAGCCTGTCCATCAGGCTGTCCATCAGTCTGTCCATCAGTCTGTCCATCAACCTGTCCATCAGGCTGTCCATCAGCCTGCCCATCAACCTGTCCATCAGCCTGTCCATCAACTTGTCCATCAGCCTGTCCATCAGGCTCTGCTTTCAGCCTGCTCAGCACACGTGGAGCACACATCTCTCACAAGCAGAGGAAAAAGAGCAGAGCAGAAAATGCAGCTCTGGACCAGAGCCTTTTATTCCCACYCTCTCTGAGGATCTTCCCAAGTGCAGCACTTGGGCAGTACCTTCAAAACAAACCCTTAACTCGAAGTATTCTATTTATCAGAGTGTGGTGCCACTGCTAACACCCTCAATTAGCCCTGCTGGYGTGCTGAGCTGATTATCTCAAGATCAAGCTGCCATTATAAAGCCAATTTGCACCCCAGACCTGAGCCAGGCTCTGTGCAAGGTGCTCTCAGCTGGGAGGAAATGCCAAGGGTCTGTTTAACAAAACATTCCACTATTTATTTAGCAGGGGCAGACTCCACAGGAGTGTTCCTGTAGCTGGTGAAGGGCAAGGCTCCAGTGCTGGAGCTCCAGCAACAGCACAACAAACTCTGATCACCCCTGGGAAACAAAAATACCCTTCCTGTCTGAAAGCAGGAGAAAAGTAATAAAATAGGCAATGATTGGGAGTAATCATTGGTTTGGAAGGTGATGGATACAACGAGCAACTGATTGTATTTCCTGATGCCAAAGGRATAAATACAAGATGGTGTGAAGAAAACAGTCTGATACAACCTTGGTATTGAGAAAAGGGTGCTTGGGAGTGTGGAAAAGTTGCCAAGCTGTTCAGAGAGGATKATCAAATGATCTTTCTCTGCTTCATGTGTACAATTCTTTGTCGTTTTCCAGTGCAAAGTCAGAGGCATTTTGGATAAAACAGCTTGTGCTTCACTGAGCATCCTGAGCTGGCAATCTGTGGCGATGGCCCACATGAACATCCACACTCCTCCTCTACACTTCTAATCAACATCAAAAGCTTCCCTGGGCCAAACTCCAGCCCATCTTGATAAAGGGACAGATAGATATGAGGTGTTTTCCAACTTCTCACTGGGTGGAGAAAGCGATACCTCTACTATTGTGATTCCTCAAGCGAGTATTGTCAAGGAAATGTATCCCAGATCAGGCCTGGGGCTACAATCCTGTCTCTTCCATTCTTAGAGAGGTGAAAATCCCCTTTTTTTTCTTTTTTTAACATTCACTCTTCCCTACTACTCTGAAAGATAAGGTTAAGACACTGCACGAGCACTTGGAAACTGTGCAATTTTTTTTCCCCCTCCACATTTCCCTTTGTCCTCCTTTCCTATTGCATTTCTGACAGCCTGGGCTCCCAGCTGTGTCCCTTATTGTCCTTAATAAACTCATTACGTTTGGACATTATTAGGACCTTCCACAGCACCAAGGGATGGAATCCAAGGCACAGAATCCTGGCTGTCTGAAAGGGAACCATCTCTATCCACGCTGGCTTCTCTCAGCTGCTCCCACAGTGAATGGAAGAGGGATAATTGCCCTCAGCAGCACTCGGCTTTGCCTTGCTCCCAGACAATGTCTTGGCAAGCAGAGGGGTAATAAAGCACAAAATCAGTTTGATTAGCTCAGGAGAGCCTGTGTGGAGCAGGCACAGCCCTGAGAACAGCAGAARCATCAATTTAAAGAGGGAGAAAAGCGACTGAAATCAAAATCAGCGYTGGGTCAAGAGGTTAAGCTGGGGATTGGAAGAAAGCTTTGGACCATCAGCAGAAGAAAGACCTGAAAGTGCCTTCCAGAGAGAGGTGGAAAGTAAAAATAAACTTAGAATTTTGAGAGGGCTCCATATAAAGTGAATATTTGTGAAACCATTTCTCTGACACATGAAGACACTGCAGTGTTAACAGATGCAGATTCCCAACCACATGGGATCCCATCTTTCACCTTAAAGTGCAGAGTAAACTCATGTGTCTGCAATGAAGAAAACTCTGATGATGAAAAATGCATCCCTGGAGGTGCTTCAAGGGCGCCTGGATGTGGCACTTGAGGACAGGGTTTAGTGATGAACCTGGTGATGCTGAGTTAAAGGCTGGACTCGATCTTGGAGGTCTTTTCCAAGATCTAAAAGGTTCAATGATTCTAAAAGCTCTGACACAAAAGGCAGTCATAGCCTGACACAGACAGAAATGAGTCTACAGAAAAGAGTCTAGAGAAAAATGTTTCTTTCTTTTCCTTCCTTCCTTCCTTCCTTCCTTCCTTCCTTCCTTCCTTCCTTCCTTCCTTCCTTCCTTCCTTCCTTCCTTCCTTCCTTCCTTCCTTCCTTC
>CADDXX010000751.1:169591-188624 GCA_902810485.1 Alauda arvensis
CCAAAGGATGCAATTTATTAAGACAAGAAATCCAGCTGTCCCAAAGCCCTCATTTTCATTTTATTGATGACCCTCATGGCTGCAGATGGCACAGAGCTACATTCAAGTGGCCTCCTTGGGCTTCCTCATCCMAACAGAGGATTAAAGAGAGGATGAAAGGTGGACCAGGACAAGAAAATAAAGGAGAAACCATCAWTGTGTATGTGAGAGTCAGCTGGCAAAAACCCAGGGCAAATTTTAATGGTTTGTCTGTGCTTTGGCTGCCTTTGGAAATATCCTTGTGTTTAAATCACAGAAATCACAGAAATTCTAGGTTGGAAGAGACCTTTAAGATCATCGAGTCCAACCGATGTTCTAACATCTCAACCAGATCATGGCACCAAGTGCCACATCCAGTCTTCTCTTAAACACATCCAGGGATGGTGCCTCCAGCACCTCCCTGGGCAGATGATTCCAGTATTTGACCACTCTTTCTGTGAAAAATTTCTTCCTTAAATCTAACCTGTATCTCCCTTGGTGCAGCTTGAGACTATGTCCTCTTGTTCTGTCTGTTGTTGCCCGGAGAAAGAGCCCAACCCCCAGCTGAGCACAGCCACCTTTCAGAAAGTTAAAGAGAGTGATAAGGTCACCTCTGAGTCTCCTTTTCTCCAGGCTGAACAACCCCAACATGGAAGCCATCCTAGGAATTAGGCACTGGTAGCACAGAATAACTCTGAGTTATCTTCACAGCATGTTCTGGCTCAGTCTGGTGAACTGGCATCTCAGTCTTTTGTTGTTGTTCCCTGGGAGCGCATTCTGCACCAAAGAGCAGCTTTGAAGGCAACACTCAAACAAAACCCCCAAAACCAACCAACCAAACAAATGGAAAAAACTCCCAAAAACACCAAAAAAGCCCCCACAAACAAACAAAACCCCCAAACCCCCACTCCCAAAACAAACCAACCCCAAGCAAATCCTCCCCATGCTGTAGAAAAGGTGAATCTGCATTTTCTGGTTCTTTCCTCCCTCACATCCCAGAGTTCACTGCTGTCCCTGGAGTTTGCTGCCAGCTGCAGCAAATGAGGCATGGGATGAGTTGGTGTGTTTTTTCTGAAACATGCAACCCACTGGGGAAAGCAGGGTAGGGACACACAGAGGAAGGGAAGGGAATGATCTTCTCTCAGCAAATAAAACTAAATGTGTGATAACCTGGAGTCAGCACAGTGGGAGCCTGCTTTGGACAAGCAGAATAAATTTCCTGCTGGAGTCTGGAGAGGATGGTGCTCAGAGGACTCTCCAGGGCACAGCTTGGCTGCCATTACACACATCCAGAGAGTTGGGTTTTTTATTGAAGATTGTTTTATTCAGAAACAGCCATAAAATGAAAACRCTGTGTGAGGCAGAGAATAATTTTTCCAGTGGTGTTTTCCACATTTTTGGGCGTGTGTAGGTCTCCCACTTAGACAAAACCAAAATGTTGYRGCATGGATTTTGATATCTTTTGGATTGTTTAATTCTATCCAGCACTGCTTGACTCTGATTGATCACAAAATCCTCCTTGATGAACAAAAATCACAGGTTTTATTAAAATAATTTGGGTTTATGGTCTGCAAAGGAGTGTGGTATTCTGCATTATCTTCAAGGAAGCAATGAAAATAATGACAGTTTTAAAATCAGAATAATGTAGGACAACATGAAAACAACCCTTCCAAAAAGCAAAGCAAACTAATAAACAAATCCCAAACCCAAACCAGGACATTAGGGCTCACAGGTCATAAATGAGCAGGTGAATAAAACCTTAYAATTATTCAGTGACAGTCATCCAGCTCCAGTCCAAAAGGCCATGATTATCATCTCTAAAATGGAAATTAATGTGTTTTTTCTCTTTCTCCTGCCTTTTTAATGTGTTTCCCAAAGCAAACCCAACACCCCAGTTTGCTCCCACATGTAGAGGCCTCCTCAAGGCAATCTTCATCTCTGAAGACAAAAGCAGCAACTTCAAGCARTCAGAGGGCCTCGAGTGAGCAAGGAGGACACTGAGCACTTCACATCCAGGTAACCYCAGAGTTACACACAGGATTAATTTAGCTCCAATTACCTGCTGTACCTCCTCTCATCACCAGCACRGGGGATAGCACCAAATTCTCTCTTTCACACTTCCACAGTGTTTTCCTTTTTAATTGTTTTTAAGTCAATAGTATTTGTTTGCATTAGCTGAGAGGAAATTGGAATTTGTTCATTAGAAGATGTGAATTCTTTCCTTCTGTAGAAACGAGGTGTCCACCACCACTGGGTGCAAACCCCACAGGAATGCTTCAAACCCCTCAAGGAGGCTMTGGACAATGCCTCTGGAAAGGACATTACCCCCAGCCAGCCTGGAGACACCAACCCCTGCTGCWCTGCTTCCTGTCCACATCCTTGTAGGATCTCTGCCTGACCCAACTTCCTACAGGTGAACTGGGTTAAATAATATTGGGTTGATTTAGATGGGATATTAGGAAGAAATTCTTTACTCAGAGGGTGGATGATGCCCTGGCACAGGGTGTCCAGAGCAGCTGTGGCTGCCCCTGGATCCCTGGAAGTGTCCAAGGCCAGGTTGGAAGGAGCTTGGAGCAATCTGGAATGGTGGAAGGTGTCCCTGCACATGGCAGGGGGGTGTGAAGTGGATGATCTTTAAGGTCCCTTCCARCCCAAAACGTTCTGTGATTCTGTGTTTTTGTGATTCCATGAAAAAACGAAGCTTTGCCAGCCAAGGCCAGAGTGATGCAATCAGGTCAGGGAACTCTCCTCAGCAGGGAGACTCMAGGGGTGATGATGAGATGGTGGAGCTGGCTGGGGCTTCTGGTGTCCTCAGGGAGCTGCAGGGCTCCAAAACAACTGCATGGACTTCACCCTCCAGAACTCATGGACCAAAGGTGATCCTGTGATCCCATGGGGTTTATTTCCCCTTTTCCTTGTACGTGCTATTTCTTACTCTTGTTGTTTATGATTTTAACTTTTAAACAGCAGATCCATTTTGACATTCTTGGGTCTTAGCAATGCATAGATTCTAATTTTCTGACTGGAAACATTTTCCAGTAATAAAACCTGCAACAAATTCTCCTGCTCTTTAATTTGCCATTTAATCAATGTGCTCACATCGTGCTCAGTAAGTGGTGCACTGTCAGTTTAATTTGTTCAACCTTTGTTGTGCTGCTTGTTTTCACCCCTCCCTGCTTCCCCCCTCCCCGGCAGGTATCACTTTGCGTCCCATGTGGGATTTCTCTGCTTTAACCCAGCAAATCTTTTAATTCCTCATTTGGTATTCTGCTCTAATAGATTCATGAAAAGAGCCCAGAAGGCTGGAGCTAAGAGAAAACCACTTCCATTTTTTTTTCTCAGGTGCTATTGAGTGGTTTAATGCAAAATGCACACGCAGTGCACAGTTTGTGATCCCAGATTTTATCATCCACGCGTTGCAGAGCTGAGTCAAACCTGATCAGGTTTTTGATGRAGGGATAAAGATTCAAGTCTGGGCTGGAACCACTTAATAATGGTGAGATACTGAAAAAAAMAATAGTTACATAACAGCAAGGAACAGCTCCAAAGCACTGGTGTGAAATGTGGACACAAGTCACCCAAAGCAGAACTTACAACTTAATTAACCTTGCTGCTTCATTATTAGGCATCTCCATTTGAATTAATGATCCAAAGTGTTAGAATAGCAAATTGACAGTCTGTATTTAATCATAAGTGCTATTTCTGTTTGTCATTTACATTTATAGCTTTTCTTTTTTCCCCACCCTGAAAAAAGGTTGGGAGGCAGAGTTTGAAAATTGTTTCTTTATAACTGGGGAAGGTATTTCAGGAATATTTTAAGTGCCATCTATATTTTAATTCCTTAATTTTTCATTGATTTTTCCATATTGGGCCGTGCCATATGGTTCATTCTGACTTCGTTTCTAGCAATTCATAATTTAATCAAGAATCACTGTCTAAGAACTGAGCAGAAATTAAAAGCACATTTGGAAATGCACACACACACACGATGTTCTGAGCCCCCCTGCCCTGACTGAGGAAGAGAAAACAAAGTTGCTGATGACATTGAAATTTATTGAGAATTCTGTGACGCCCTGAACAAAGAAAGGATCATGTGGTGTTCGTGAATTGACTGTGCTGCTCCTGGACAAAGAGTCCTTCCCAGCTAATTATTAGTGCTTAAATTATGAGCAGAGATATTTTAGTCTCTTTCTGCTGTTAATAAAAAGAGCCTGACACCTCCRTGGCATGAATCATATTTTGACTTCAGTCACTCTTTGGTCTTTTTGGTTAAAGATGAATCCTGTACCCACTGCCCTCCTAATTCAGGAAGAATAGAGTTTGTACTTTTTTTTTTCCATGTTCTACCTCAGTTTCAAGACGTCTTGTGACCTCCAAAGGTTCTCTCAGATCCCAGATTGTTTGTTTTCACGAGGGTTTCAGTCAGCCTTGTTTACTTGGRAATCAAAACTAAATTCCTGTGAACATGCTCAGGGTCTTTAATAGCCAGGATGAAGAGTGGGTGTTCACCCTTCAGGAAAGACTGAAAATTGGTCTTATTGCTACAACATTCCCATCCTTCAGCTAATTCCAGGTCATTCCCTTGCAAGGATATTATCCCATCCCTGGAAGTGTCCAAGGCCAGGTTGGACAGGGTTTGGAGACAGTGGGATAGCGGGAGATGTCCCTGCCCATGGCAGGAGGTTGGAATGAGGTGAACCCAAACCATTCTAAGATTCTGTGGTATTTTCTTCCCTGCACCCCCTGATCACATTACAATTTATTTTTTTAGTTTACTGTGAACGTTGACAAATATGGAGGTTGATGACTTTAGTCAAGAGTTGTCTCTTAAGCATGATTTTGTGTTGTTTTGCTTTTCAAGTTTTGGGGGTTGGTGAGTCCCTTCCATGGGGTTGGTTTTAAGGAGTGTCCACCCTCCACACCCCCCAGCACTGATGTCACAGGGATRACCTCCCAACTTACAACCATTTACAGGACATATTAAAGATCCTGCAAAGATCTGTTCCTTCAGCTCCCAGGGTGTCTGGAGATTTAAAAACACCAACAGTTTTAAGACAGATCCCTACGATAAACAAAAATTCTCGCATGTCAACGTGAGGTACAAAAAGAGAAAAGAAAGACAAGCCATTAAAATAAAAACAGCCCTTCTGAAGTAAAGTGCCAGTTGTACTCTGGCTTCTGAACATCTCTAAAGCACTAAAAGCAGACATGAAGAAAATGCTCTGAAATTGCTCTTGTTGTTATTGTCACTAAGGAAACAGCTTCCCAGGAATCTGCAAGTTGAGTATACAGGCTCTTTGATGTGCAGCCAAGTCTCTCTCCCAGCACACTTCCCAACTCCCTGGCGAATCAGGGGTGTGCTCCCAGGGAGATCTCTCCTGCCCTGTCTCAGCTGAGGCCTCGCTTCACGCAGGGTTTGAACTCTGCAGGGTTTGAACTCTGACGCTCCAGAGAAGCCACGACCCAGACTTGCCACAACAAAGCACAGAGCCAKGACTGAACTGAGGGGTTTTGCCTCAAGATCCTCCTGCAGTCCAACAGCACTGCCAGGAGAGCTGGAATAGCACAGGAGCTGGGAAACGTGGGAGGCACAAGGCAGGATTTTTTTTTTCTATCTGTTCATTTGTGGTGGTTTTTTTTCAGCCACACTTCACACACACACCCCACACACACAGAGTGACTGAGATGTGTGCTGGGTTTGGATGGAGGCAAATGGGTTTGTGGAAATTGTTTAACCTCTCCAGCCCTTCCAGCAGAGTGGCCATCTGCACACTGCCTGCTGGGAGTGATGGACAGGAGTGGATTATCTCTGATTTGAGCCCAGCCATTGGAAAGAAGAATCACAGCTGACCTGCAAACCCATTCAACATGCAAATTATGTATCATTCATTTAATAATAATTTAATAATGGTTCACTGACCAAATTCCCAGAGTTTTGGATGTTCCCTAGTTTCAATTTCCCAGCATCAGCACAGCCAGTGTTTCCCTGAGTTGTAGGGTCCCTCAAATCCCAAAAAGCTTGATAACATATTCTGCTGAAATACCTTCAAAGGATCACACAGAGCAGATATTCCCTGTCACCAGTTCTGMTGCAGACTAAGGAGCAAACAGTGTTTAAATTAATTGAAAAGAGACAGCACAGAACAGGCAGCAACTGARGAACGAAATTTTTTTTAATTACTGGAGAGTACGCCAAGACTTAAAGAAAACTGGTTAAATAGAAACTGCGTAAAGGCTTCACTTTTCAAATATTTTCAAACTTCAAATGCTCTGAAATAATATAAAATCATTTCAGAGCATTTGAAGTTTGAAAATATTTCCTCATTACCATGGAAAATATTTTCTCATTACATTACTGACTTCCTAAGGCTCCTTGGAGGACTAAAGCACTTTTATSCAAGAACCAGAACAAGTCTTTGTAGACAAGTTTATTTCTAGTGTGTCCTTATCTTCATGCAGTCTCTAGTCTTCTATTCCCCATTTTTTTTTTGTGTAAAAGGGTAATCTGGCTCTCTTTAACTCTCATTTCTGAGCTGTGTAGACAGAAGTGCTTTAAAGGTCTGAAAGCAAATCTGTTCTGTCCAAGGCAACAGCTGGACCTCAGTGAATCCATCTGTCAATGGCAACAAATCAATAAGCACAGAGCAATCCCCTACCAGGGTAAAAACCTCTCTGTGCAGCCAGCAAGGAGCCTTTGCTTTCATGTTAAACTCACCACCCACCTTTGGATCAGAAGTGATTTCTCAGCTTTTGTGACCAAGGGGGAGCTCAAGGAGTAGCCAACAACCACCAGTGGTGGTTTCACAGCAGGGACAAGGAAATGGCTTTAAGATTGTAACTACAATGCAAAATACACCAATTTTGGAACCTTCTTTGGCCTTGAGGTCAAGGAATGGCTTTGCCATCGCTCCTGCTCACTGCCCAACTGCTTCAGCACCAACCAGAGCAGCCTCATCCCAGCTGCCTGTGGAARCACTCCCATTTGCCTTCAGTTGTTAAATACCTTATTTTGATATTGCACTGGGAGAGTCTGGAGATCAGATTCTCCCAGGCTACTGYAGATTCTTGCTGTTTGCCTCCCATCAAAGCCCTGCCAATTATTACCTGCCTCCCTCCCCATTCCCAGCCTCATCGGTATTCATGCCAGGGCTGACAAGCAGACGCACCTCTGCTGAAGAGACCTTAATGAAAACAGCCTCCCCTCATCCAGGGAGATCCATTTCATCTCTAAAAGACAACAGGAATTTCTGTCACTGAGCAGCGTGGAGATAAAAAAAGGCACAAATGCAAAACCCAAGCAATTGAGAAATGTTTGACGAYGAGTCTGTGCCTGTCTGAGCACACCAGAGCTCTGACGTGAGGTTTCCTCAGATAAYTCCTTAACTACCAATTTAGGGTAATGACAGTGACACTTTTAAGGAATCCTCTGGGAGGAGAGTAAGTATTCGCTTTTAAATTCTAAAAACCTGTGAAGGAAATATTTTGATCTATTTTTTTTCTCTTTGAATCTATTACCCCTATGTCCCATCCTTGACATGGAAAGCCTTTGGTAAATCCATAAGGAGAGTCAAGAGAGTGTTTTACAAATGAGAGGGGATTTTCCTCCAGTAGCTTCAGATGTGTGCTCTGTGGATGTTTAYAGATAACCAAGTCATCCCAGACTCCTGTAATGGRCAGTGGCAGGGCAGGGGGAAGCTATTAACAGCACAACACATCTGATTTATTTGAAATTTTTGCTTTCAGCAAAAAGAAATTAATTGAACTTTATATTCTGAAGGTTTGTAGATATAGTGTAAAAATTTATGTATGTGTAGATGTGATGGAGAGGGCATGAAGTGCTAGGACAAGGGAGAATGATTTTAAACAGAATGAAAGCAGGTTTAGGTTGGATATCAGGAAGACAGCGTTCCCTTGAGGGTGGTGAGGTGCTGGAACAAATTTCCCAAAGAAGCTCTGGATGTCCCATCCCTGGAAGTGTCCAAGGCCAGGCTGAACAGGGCTTGGAGCAACCTGGGATAGTGGGAGGTGTTCCTCATGGCAGGGGGAGGAAGGGGATGATTTTCAAGGTYTCTTGCAAGCCAAAGCATTCCATGAATCCATGACAATGATATGTTATAGAAATTTACTCAGTGTAGCCCTCCAGGTGTCCCGTGCAGGGTGTTGTGATTTTGCAATGGAATTTCACRTTGAATAAATCCCCAAATGAACAAACAGGTTTCAATACTTGTTTGCCTAAATGATTTATTTATGAAAGAATTCAAAGAATGCCAGTGGAATATTTGCTGAGGGACATATTGAGAACTYGGGGTCATGCCTCGTTTATCCCATGGCATTGTTGAGAGGCCAAGTTGCAACAAGCAGGATGAATACACCTGACAATCATTTCAGCACTGCTGACATCAATAACAYGGGTTCCTTCATTGCACAACATCGAGAAGGAGCTCCTCCAAAGCTGCTCACAGGAAACTCAGAGGGGAAAACTCAGAACAGCAGGTAGCTCACACTGTGTTTCTCCTGCTTTGTGTTGTATTTCRTGGGTCACTGAAGGCAGCAGTCTGCTGAGAGAGGCAATAAAAATAAAGTGTGGGATCCTATGGAACATTTTATAAAACCAGGCTTGGAAATACAGAGCTTCCAGCCATGGAGATCATGGTGATGTCACAGTAAGAACAGCCTGAATCCCAAATGGATAAAGAGGGAACACAGCAAAAAAGGGGAGAGGATGAGAACAGCAGAGAGGGGAGTGGAAAGTGCATGGAGGAATGTGCATTGTTTTACTCTTCTGCACATTTGATTATKAAATGGACTGGCAAATCACTGTGGTTCCTTCCTCTGAGAGTGGAGGAGTTCACATCTTTCTTAGAGAGGAGAACTTTTTTGAAGGCTAAGTCCAGCTTCAGATGGTGTCAATATGAATGTCATATACCCAACCCAATTGAGAGCACATTAGTGTTTTTTTATTTCTTCATGTTCCCTTATATCAGTGATTTTTCTTAGCCTTCTTCAACTTAAGGGAGAAAAACTGCCACAAAGGTTAACACCATGTTTAGAGGTGCTGAAAATAAAGGCAGGAGGGTGTTTGGATAACATCCTGATCTGCTCCAGCAGCAAAGGAAGCAAAGTCCTGAGATGCACTTTGAGGAAAGATGGAAATTATGATTTTCTTTAAGGAGTTAAGAAATCCTTGGAGATTACTGCCTTCTTTACTCAGAGGATGGTGGGGCACTGGAACAGACTACCCAGAGAAGTTATGGATTCCCCTTCTCTAGAAGTGTCCAAGGCCAGGCTGGACAGGGCTTGGAGCAACCTGGGATAGTGGAAGGAGTCCCTGCCATGGCAGGGGTGGGACTGGATGGGCCTGGAGCTCCCTTCCAACACAAACCACTCCATGATTCTCTGATTCTCTGATTGATTCTCTGATTTTATGTTGAGGGCAGTTGCAGAGATGTGAAAGAACAAGGTGGGCTCAGCCATCCTCAAGTCTATCTTCTTTCTCTTTGCCATTCCTGATAAAAATGCACTGAAATGATAAATAAATTTTTTTCTGGTCTGATCCTCTGCCTGTTGCAGGCTGAATGCAAACACAAAGGCACTAAAGGTGGTGGTTTTTCAGGCACACAGAAGCAGTAGCACAGTACAGGGATGCATTTTGGAAATGGCACAAGCACAGAGAAATTGGGCAGGTTGAAACCAGCCCGTGAATCAGAAGCTGCAGTATTTTGGGTTAAAGCCCTCAGAGCTGGTTTATAAAATGCCAAGTTTGAACATGCTGCTAAAGAGAGTGATATGGATTATCCTGGCCATGCCCTCAGACACTCCTGCACATCCTTTCCAGTCTGCATGGAATGGGCAGATCTGTTAAGTTTTTTAAGATCATCATATCTGGCTCTTCCACAGCACTCACTGCCCAGTATTCCCCCATAAYTAATGGAGGCAAAAAGGATGCCCAATCCAATGAATTATTTTAGAAACCTGATTTTGGATCAAAAGAATTGAAATCTGGATTCCACAGGTTTCATTGTTGTAAAGACAACATTTAATAAACACCATTTASTTCCACCCAGACATCTGCACACATAAAAAGGTTGTGTTTTAAAGCAAGTAGTTATAAAAGAAGCAAAAAAGGAAATTACATAAAATTACTTATGATTGCCAGAAAATTCAGGCAACCCCTGGTTTAAAGGAAAGCAYTTTTAAACCTCGACATTTCAGTGAATGACATTCATTATGGAATAGTCTGTCAGTTCATTAAGCAGAATATCAGGTTAGAGTTTCTGCAGTCAGTGAAGAAATGAACTGCATGTTAATGCTCAGGTGAACTTCCTTCTCACTCTTTTAGAAAATAACTGTGAGTTCCAAATGATCTGATCTAAGTGATGTGGTTGAGCTATCCCTTTGTTCATTACTGCCCATATTTTTCATGGCATTTCACACAATAAACTTCTTCTGGCTGTGAGTGGATTTGGCAAAGGGTCACACCCATGGCACTGCATAATGCACTGCACATGAAAATATGCATAATCTATTTACTGAGGTCTGCCTCAGCAGCTCTTTGGGGATARCAGAGTAACTAAATTATGTCCTTGTTCTAATTCAGCAGGGACAATGGGGAGGAAAACAAGAGGTTGATGTAATGATCCATCAGGAAAAAATATTAATTAAATCAAGACCTTGCCAAAAGGGAGACTTCTAGTTTGGACAAATCATTTCTATTTCTGCCAGGAAGATGTGAGACTTCGTTTTCCAGATGGATCCTGGAAAGATGAAAAACCATTTTTCTTTCAAGGAGAGTTTCATCAGAGCTTTTACAAACTGATGCACATAAAGCTCCCCAGAGGGCCTGGAAGATGCTGAGTCTATCAGAAGAATATTAAAGCCTGGTGCTTTGAAGAGTTTTGCTCTAAATAGGCCATGCTTTGCTTTAATCACCTTGTTCCCACCTCTGTGTTTTCTGGAGACAGAGAACACGCCAGAAAAATGAAAGCAGACAAAAACCACTCAAACCTTCACAACAGAATGTGAAGTGTGTGGCTGACATTGTTCATTCCAAACTGCAGAGTTTGGAGAAACTGAAACAACTCAGTAGTAAAGCCAACAGCACTCTGGAATTTGGACAGCAAGGTCTTTTCACATTAAAAATGCAAAACTACTTGTAAATGGAATCTACATTTCAAGGAACCTGGGAAAGGGAGTCGCAAGGAAAAGCTCGGACTGGAGCCAGTGAATCACAAACATTCAAAGAATCCAGAAGTTCTTTCTCACCCTAGAAGGAAAAAGCAATCTGGGCAACAAAAGCCAGGAGCTGTCAGTGGTAGCTGAATCTGGAGAAAGTCAAATGCAGCCTCAAGGTTGTCTCACAAAGAAATGATTCCAGGAATGATTTGGAGCTAAATAGCTACACCTACAATGTAGGGGTTTTTGTGGTTTTTGTTTGTTTTTTGTTTGGGGTTTTTGTTTGTTTTTTGTTTTGTTTGTTTGTTTGTGGTTTTTGTGGCCCAGTATCTTAACTGAGATCCAAAACAGAAATTCAAGAAGTATTTTCCAGCCCTGCATGAGAATATATGAAAATCAACCAATTCTTTGTGTGCTTGGTAAGAGCACTGGGGCCAAGATTTGCTCAGTTACACTTTACACCAACAGGAGGAGGGATTAGAAAGCCAGAACAGGACYCAGCAGACAAAACCATCTCAGTTTCATCTGGAAATGAAGTTTCATCTGGTATTTAGGGAAGACTTTTTAGGTGAAAGAGCTACAGAGCTCAGYCTAGAGTAGATAACTTTATTTATCCACATTGACTGGGCACTGGCCAGAGGCCAGGATCAGCAGCTGAAACGCTGATGTTTGGTGCAGCAACACCCCAGGGCATTTAACCTGCCCTCAGGAAGAGGGGAAATGTTGTGCTGTAGATAAACATCACACTGACAAATCCCTGATGGATGTCAGATACCTCAGGGGATCTCAAATGGCACTTAACACCTCTGTTTAAGTGGCTGAATCATGTCCTAAATCTCCTTTTATTTTAACAGGAGTTTCTGCACTCAGACACAGGCAGACACTTCAAAACCCACACCCGTCCTGAGGTGTTTTGATCTGGGAGCTGGATCTCATTTCGGGTCAGCATCACAGAAATTRTCTTAGCAAAAGGGACCTGCAAGTTCCAGACAGAGAAAAGGGAATGAGTTGAACACTGGAGGTGAAAATCTATTGGGGATACACTGGCTGGAGGCACCAAAAAAGGCTGTGATGTGCTTTTCTTCAAGTGAAATTCAGACTTGGACAGCCCGTGAAGGCTCTTCTCCATTGCTACATCCAGATGTGGAACAAGCAGCGAGCCAGAGGACAAAAAGAACGGAGAAAGAACAAAAACAATGGAGAAAGAACAAAAAGAATGGAGAAAGAACAAAAAGAATGGAGAAAGAACAAAAAGAACGGAGAAAGAACAAAAAGAATGGAGAAAGAACAAAAAGAATGGAGAAAGAACAAAAAGAATGCATTCTGGAGCTTACAAATCAGTGTCCAGAGGTTTCGATGGTGCAGAGAAATGATTTCCACATGGCTGATGTTGGCTTTTCCCTCTGCTCACTCCCTGCAGCCACCAAGAACTCCTCTCTAACCAAGCTCCCCCCAGCTGTTTGCCCACTGTTCGTAATCATCTCGGCTCACAGACCCATTCAGCAGCACAAAAACCCCATCCAGGCTGTCAAAAGCCACGAGACCCGAATGAATGAGCGTGGCTTGTGCCATCCAAGGCTCCAGTGACAGCTGTGACACACTCGCAGCCTGAGTCACGAGGAGCTCGAGCATCTGCGGTATTTGGGATGCTCTCTCATCTCCTCTGCATTTTAACTCAGAGCACAAAACTCCTGGAAGGGATCCAAAGATCCAGCTCTCTAAAACACAGGAAATGAGTAACTTCACTAACTTTAACTTGGGTCTTTAAATAATGCTCTTGTGCTGGCTCCTTATTAGAGTTTGTTTCCAGGCCAAGAGGGAAAGTTCTGTTGTGTGTCCAAAATCTTAGATGCARATTAGGCCCAAGCTCATATTTGGATTTTGCCAAGCTTACTAATTGCATCAATTTAAGAATGCAGATGCGTGTACAATGTCATTATTACAAATATTTTGTTTTAAAAGGAAATGTTTTCTTACTTATGACCACCACCGTGCCATTTTATGTTTTTGTTAGAAACAAAAAGCACTTTCTCTAAACCTACTTCAAAAATGTGGCAGTAAGAGCAAAAACAGAAACGTTGTGATTTCATAAAGTCCTTCCATTCCAGGAAAAGGAATTTGGAGTTAAAGATATCTTAGCTATTTTAAACCCCCTTTCCAAATATATATAATTTATGTCTGCTGTGGGGAAATGTACTTCTTAATGCTACAACTTTACCTCAGTCTGTGTATCGATGTGTTTTCATTTTTTTGCATTATTTCGTTTCCAATAAATAATTTTAAAGTCCATAGTGAAGGAGGAAGACCTTAGTTAAGTCTATTTATCAGCAGACTTTGTTAGCTTAGGACAGAGGCTGAGAGCATTACAATAAAAAAGCACTGAGCTATTGATATATGGCAGAATGCTGCCTTTTAGGTCACCCAGTTCTGAGCACAAGGGCTCCAAGCTGGTCAAAATGTGTTTCACAAGGTGCCAACCCCGAGCTAATGAGGTCTGGTCAGCATTCATCTCCAGCTCCAGTGCAGCCATTCCCATGCAGGGCAGAGCAGATGGATCTGGAGCTTTGCACAGCTCCTGCCTGGCTCAGAGAACAGGCAGAGCCTGTGTGTGCCTGCAGAAAATCCTGTCCCTGTCCTAGGTGTGTTCTGTGCTGGTGCATCCACAAAATCACATCTGAGCTTCAGCTGGCAAATCCCTCTGAGTGGCTGGACAAAGAGAGGAAGTGTTGGTACACCAAGAGCTCAAAAATCAAGGAATAATAATTAAAAATATTAGATAACTAGGAAGGATATTGCCTGGGACACGTGGCATGAATTCTCCAGCAGCTGTGTCTGCCCTCCMTGGAATGAAGGGAAGATGAGGGTGAGGAAGGTGTGGAGTCCATCACAGCAGTCCTGGGCTTTCCATATAATTTACCAAAATTTGTGAGCTAGCAAAATACCACCAGCCTTCCCCTCCACAGAAGGGTGGGAGAAGGAGAAGCATTTCACTTCCCAGGCACCAAGGAAGGCTCCATCTGGCTGCTTGTGGATGTGGATCTGAGTCAGCTCCTCCACTGATTCATCTGACCCACTCCAGCAGGGGATGAACCACCCTGCTCATTGCTAGTGCAGTGAATTAGGGAGATTGGCTTGGATGGGAGAATTTTGTTTTCAGATGCTTTCAGAGAGTGGATGAGCATCATCCAGCCAAACACTTCCGAGTGAGGAAGCCTTCCCTCCGCATGGAATGAGCAATAGTTTTGCCAGGGGATCCTTTGGGGACAAGTTTCCTCCTGAGAATTAATGAATTTACACATCCTCCGTCCCCCAGAGATGGACCTAATGATAAATCTGCTCCCCAGAAACCAAGAACTTAATTCAGTCACATTTCCCTTCAATTATTTTTTTTCTTAAGAATCGTCACAGAATCAGATTGGACAACACACTGTCCCTTGCAAGGAAAAAAAGCAGCAAAACTTGCCTGATTCTGAGCAACAAATGAATAAATATTAAAAAAAAAAATCCAGGCTATTAACACACCACAGAGATTAAAACATCTTTTCCTGCCCTAACCCTCAGCTCCGTTTAGCAAACCAACAAATCACAGATAACAGACCATAATTACCCTTCCATTTGCAGCTCTCACAATCGTGACCCAAGCATCTCTAATGGGGTGCAAAAGCCACTGTGACTGAGGCACGTTTCTTGTGAAATGCCTCAAACTGGATGGGTAAACCTCATAATAAACCTGGCAGATGCCTAATGTACCTTAAGGAGCTCTTAGACATCAAYAGTCCCACTGTGTTGCAAAATAAATTATTGTTAGTGCTATTGCCKTAATTATTATTAAGAAGAATTTGACCATATACACATTCATCCCCTTTTCTCTCAGTTTTAGAGTGAATTATGAATTACATAAACGAAAACTAAAATTATTGAGTTATTTGTTGGGTATTTCCGTGCTTGTTTTCATTTGTTTGTTTATTATTTAACAATGGCATTAAGCAGTGGTTTTTCCACCTTTAAAAACTCAAAAATACCACCAAAAACTACGTCAGTTAAATAGATCAAAGTAGTTTTAGGCCGTAGCTGTCTATCAAGGAGTAAATACGACACCTGAATGAGCAGGGATGAGACTGTCAGGGTGTCTCCAGGGCAGATAAATTGAAGAATTTGTATTCAACAGCAGCCTGGAAGCAGAGCAGCAAACAAGAGCCCCTGCAGCTGCGTATTTCTGCAGGACCCCTCCCGAGGAAATATTCCTCAGCACAACAGCCWCATTGGCTTTAAATCCTCCGTGTGGTGGTGCTTCCACCTTTTCTTTAGGAGATGGAATGGTTTAGCTCGTCCTAAGAAGTTCAACCCTGAAATTTTTAATCCAGCTACTCTGGGGATGAGCTTGCAGGGGGGCACAATCACTGAGCTGCAGTGAGTTACATAAACAAGGCTTGAACAACCCAGCGAGTTTTATTCTCATTCCAGGTTTGCCTTGTGCAGAGAAAAGTGTGAGCCCAGGAGCACAGAAAATAAACTGAGAGAGCAAAAGGTGGTGAGAGGATAAAACACCAGCAAAGCAATGGGGTRAGGGGGGGACATTCTGCCACAAAGCTTCTGAAAAAACCTAAAAAAACCCTGCCTCTTTTCCCGTATATTTGTGCCCACTCAATTACAATCCAAACAGCGTCTCAGCAGCCACAACASACACAGGAATTCTAGAACTTGTTAGTGCTGTGGAAAACTACCAAACACCTTCCTGCATGCAAAGCATTCCCTGAGAACAGAACGAGTTCAGCACCGAGGGAACTGGGAAAGTCTCCTCAGGGATGCTCTGAGCAGTTCCAGTGGTGCCACAGCTCACCCTGACACCGACAGGCAAAAATGACTGTGGGTAGCAGAGAGAGAGCTCCTCACTGCTGCATTTACATCCCTCTCAGCAGAGCTGCTCCACTCCTGTCCTGATGTGGGAAAGAAAATTCACTCCAAAATCCTGTTGACTGCAGCGTGTGCCGAAGCACAGATGGTATGGGATTGGCTGGATGTGGCAGGAGCAGAGGAAATGGAAACAAGGAAACGCAAGCCAACAGAAAAATTCCCCCTCACTGACTTAAAGACTGCGGCTGCACTCTCTGGGCCAAGGAGAAGGGTGAAATAAAATCCAGCATCTCCACTGACTTCCACATCCTCAGATCCGTTTTCCTCTCCTGGGAGTGGTGGCAAACGAGCAATTTCCCTGTTAAATCAGGACTAACTGCAAGACCTGGKATTTCTGCAGGTTTCTCCACCAGCCATGAGTTGCAGCACGATCCTGCCCTGAGCTCACTTTTCCTCRGCGCTTCTTAACTCAGATACTCTGGTTTCATGAAAAGATAATCTGAGCTAATTTAGGAATTAGACTGTTTGTACTAAGTGTGCTCAGAGGGAAGGAAAGGCAAACAAAATCTGCTACACTGGAATGAATCAGCTCRGGGACACGGGGCTCAACTTAGCAAAGGCACAGGCACATATGGAACTCAACCCCAGGAAAAAAATATCTCCAGGATGCTGCCTCAGTCAGCCAAACGAGGAGAGACGTGATGAACAAAGGTCTGGATGTGCTCAGCRGAGCAGCCCACAAGCTGAGAGAGCTCAGCTTTTCTCTGCCTGGTGGCACCCCACGGCAGAGCTCCTGCCTCTGTGAGCATCACAAACACCAGCAGCAGCAGCAGCAGCAGGTCTGGGCAGCTCCGTGAGTGCCTACAGCGGGCATCTCAATCCCACAGCCAGCACAGACCCGTCCAGTTTCCTGCAGGGACCCCCATGGATGATGCAAAGCTACAGCCCAGGAGCGATCTCAAAGCCGGTCTAAAGAGAAATGAGTGTGTTTATCACCCAAAAATCCCCCCCTGTGACCTTGAGGGCTGTGCAGYGCCCATGGTTATCCCCCCAGCCATTCACGCGTCTTTGGCTGGAGAGAACAAAACAGCGGAAATCTTCGGAGAGAAATGCCCGGGACAAAACGGGATCCATTGGAGCTGTCCTGAATGACAGCAAAGCAGCAACCCTGGCCCACGGCGCATGGAAACAGGTGGGAATCCAAGTGGAAGACCACAACCCACACACAAGCAAACACAACAACTTTAATCCAACTCCCCCTTACTGCCCTGACCAGCATTCCTTAATTATTCACCGAATTCCAGCGCTGCCTTACCCATCCTACGGGACAACTTCTTCCAAGCCAGCCCCGGGGTGTTTGGCACTAGCCAAAGAGAGGTGCTTGTATAACACGTTCTTTCTCTGCAGCTACACCAGGAGCACTTTCAGGAGTTTGCCTCCGTGCTGTCATCAACCTCCAGTAACCAAACCTTCCCTAGGATTAGCCCCTGCACTGATTTCTCTGCTGTACCTGACCTTTGCTGCACAGGCTGGACAGAGGACTGAGGGGGCTGTGTGCCCAAATAACAGCAAGTGCAAATCTATTTGTTGTTTTTCTGACTCCAACAGATGAAATGGGGGGAAAAAAAAAAATCCAGCAAGCTGCTTCAGTTCCATATTGCTGTACCACTCCACCACTTGCACGGTAATTAACATGCACCAGAAGGATGGTAATTGATAATTCCCCGAGAAAGCATCACGTCACTTTGCTGCCTTATTCACTTTAGTTAAGATTTTCTTCTTATTTTAGCTACCTCCAGTGCTACWCCAATACATCCTTCCAGCTAAAGGCCAGATTCTGTTTACCTGCAGATGAGACGCAGAAGAAATCCACTGACTCCCAGGGAGTTCTTCCAGATCTGCTGCTGTGCAAGCGGGATGATGGTGTAGCCATAAACACCAGCGTGTCACTAATCAAATCTCCCTTTTTTTTTTTTTTGTTTTTCCCCCCCTGCATTTTCCAGCCCTGCACAGCAAGCTGCATTATTGCATTCTCGCTCTCTCCCTGGCTGCAAACTCCTCGAGATTCCACCACATACCTGAACGCTCCGCATCCTAAATTCAGAGCCCAGCGGAGAGGAGCCCGTCCTGCGTGCCATCCCCCCTGAGCGGAGATGTGCTCGGCATGAGGGCGGTGTTATCAGAGCCAGCTGCTCCAACACCGATAAGGAGAAGTRCCCAGGGGCAGGCGAGCAGAGGTCAAAGGCACACGAGCCGCAGTTTCTCCCCACAACACCCCCGGTAAAAAACCAGCGAGTCCCCGCTGCGCTGCTCGGAGGGCGAACCCGGAGTTTCTGCGGCAGGTGAGGATGCAGAGCTCGCGTCGAGCTCGGGAGACGCCGGCAGCAGCGGCGGGGCTGTTGGCAATCAGGTTTGATTTACCAGCCATATTGTGCTAAAACCAGACGTGATTCCCATACCGAGCGCCCCAACCTGTCACCGCCGGCAAAGGCAGATTGATTTGTTTGCAAAGAATCTATCCGGAGGGCGCATCCTCCGAGCCTGCCGGAGGCAGGGAGCCCGCAGGCAGTTCCCCCTGCTTCCCGAGAAGCGTTCCCAGGACGTGGGGACGCGGAGGGACGAGCCCCTCAATCGATGCCGCTCCTGTTCCCCCCGGCGGCTGCGGCAGCGCCGCGGTGCCAGCCCCGGGGCTCGGGGGATGGGGCTGCCCCGGCAGCAAGGACTCACCATTGCAGCAGGGCTCGGTGCCGGCGCTGGCGATGCCGCATCCCCGCGGGCGGGCGCGGGGGGACAGTGGCCGCGGGGAGCGCTCCCAGCGCCGCTGCCCGCGCTGGCTCCCCCCGGCCGCAGGAGGGGTGGGCGCCTCCGAAGGGAATCCAAATTCCTCCTCCCTCGCCTGCCGCTCATGTCCAGGCTGCCTTTGCTCAGGGGATGGGCCAGCTCCTGGCCGTGAAGGAATTTGCCATCGCTAAAGCAAATTAAAAAAAAA
>CADDXX010000751.1:188800-199704 GCA_902810485.1 Alauda arvensis
TGAGATGCTGTGCCGGGCTGAGATGCTCCGGAGCGCTCGCCCCTGCCCCTGTGCCCGTGTGTGATTMTCATACCCAGACAATGCTCTGCAAAGCGAGCTGGTCCTGCGGAGAAATGCAAACACCTCCTCCCCCGAGTGCCTGAGCAAAGGGAAAGCGGCATGGAACCAATAGCTTCTCCTTGGCTGCTCTCATTAATATGGAGAGAAAAAAGGAACCAATGAGGAGGAGCGGGGGGAGGGATTTATTCAAATCAAATTCACGGAATCGAACAACCTTTCCTCCTTTTTTTTCCTCTGTCCTTTTCCCACGTATCCCAAATCTGCCTTCTCGCTGTCACCTTAGCCGCGGTCCTGCTGTCCCAGAAATCTTTATTTCTTACTCCACCGCTGTGACAGGGCCAGCATCACACGGCGAAGGGAGGGAGGATGGCATCGCTGYCGGGAGGGAGAGGGGGCTGTGCGAGGGAGGACGAAAGGAGCCGATTTCTCCCGGACCTGCAGAGTTGATTGCAAAGAGAACAGAATAAAGTAGCCGGAGTTGTCAGGGAGGGGAAATACGGGGGAGCAGAGCAGGAATTTCAGCTGGAAAMACCATTTCGCTGATGGTATTCGCACATGGGCAGGTGGGCTGTGTCCAGACTGAGCCCTCGGAGCTTGGGGAGAGGATTCTATCCCCTCCCACAGCAGATGCACATCCAGGGAGGGGAGTGACTGCACAGGAACAGCAGCGTCTGCTCTGTCCTGCATTGCCACAGAGCCACCCGGCCTCGGGATCCCTGGRACAGCAGTGCAGGAGTGGCACCTGTTGCTGGAAAATCGGTGGAGGGGAGCTGTAGGGAGGGCTGAGATTGCCGGGGAGAAGGGAAAGGGTCTGCAGCTGGTTCCTTGTTCAGTACCTGCAGAAGAGCAGGTGGCACCTGTCCCCTGCACAGGAGCATCCAGGCACTGATCCCTGCTGCACAGTGCTGGGAATGCTGTGCAGACCTGGGAAACAACCACTAAAGGAGCCTGAGCATGGACAGCAGGCCCAGAGGAATCCTCTGCCAGGATATCCCATGGGGACACTTGGCCCCATGCTGGTTTTGCTGCTGTCAGGCCCCACAAATCCACGTCAAGAATTTGAGATGCTGAATGCCCACATGCTTACCCAAATTCTGTGAGATGTGCTGGAAGAGCAGCTGCCTGCTAATGAGGTYCTTCTAATTACCCTGAAATTCCATGGCACCTGTATGCCTGCTACTGCTTTTCCTGTGGAAGGCCTTTCCTCTGCTCATCTTTTCATAGGATCACAGAACCATTAAAGCTGGAAAAGACCTCAAAATCATTGATCCCAACCTCTGACCAAACACCCCCTTGTCAATTAAATAGAGCACTGAGTGCCACATCCTTGGGCACTTCCAGGGAAGGAGAGTCCACTACTTCTCTGGGCAGCCCATTCCAATGCTTGACCACCCTTTCAGTGAAGAAATTCTTCCTGGTGTCCAACCTGAACCTCCCCCAGCACAGCTTGAGGCCTTTTCCTCCTGTCCAGGGGCTTGTTGCCAGGGAGAAGAGAGCGATTTCCACCTGGATACAACCTTCTTTCAGAGAGTTGTAGAGAGTGATAAGGTCTCTCCCAAGCCTCCTTTTCTTCTTTACCCCTTCCCATCCATTTCTGGCATCTCTCATCCTCTGTTTCCCACGGCAAGTAAATTAATTTCAAATCCTCCTTGCCTTCACCCTAATTCCTTTAAAAAAAAAAAAAAAAAAAAAAAAAAGAAAAGAAGAAAAAAGGCAACTTTGCCATAAAATCAACTGAATCCATGGAAATCCCTGTCCCACACTGTGCCCGTGGCTCTGAGCCCACGTGCAGGAGCCTGGGGGCAGAGCCCCACGGCAGAAGCAGCAGCCCTGCTGCAGTCCCTTGGCACAGGCACAGCCCCACGGATGCCTCCTCTGGAGAAGGCCCTGTACAGACACGCTGTGAATGCACTCAGCTCTGGTTTCCTTCCAGCACCATGGAGGGATCAGCTGGGACTTTCAAAGCTTCCCTTTGTGGGTTTTCCTGCAGGTCTGCCTGGTCTTCTCCAGTCACATCTCACAAAGGAAATAAATTACAGATTATGGAATAATRGAATGATTTATGTTGGAAGGGGCCTTAGAGATCATCCTGTTCCAACCCCGTGGCACATGCAGGGACAATTTCCACTATCTCAGATTGCTCTAAGCCTCGTCCAGCCTGGCCTTGGACACTTCCAGGGATCCAGGGGCAGCCACAGCTTCTCTGGGCAAACTGTGCCAGGGCCTCCCCATCCACATAGTAAAAAATTTCTTCCCAATGTCCCCTCTAAGCCTGCCCTCTGTCAGTTTAAAGCCATTCCCTTTGTTCTGTCACTCCATGTTGTTTTCCGAAGTCCCTCTCCAGCTCTCCTGGAGCCCCTTTAGGCCCTGGAAGGGGCTCTGAGCTCTCCCTGGAGCCTTCTCCTCTCCAAGTGAGCACCCCCAGCTCTCCCAGCCTGGCTCCAGAGCAGAGGGGCTCCAGCCCTTTGATCAAATTTGTGGCCTCCCCTGGACTCTCTCCAACAGGTCCATGTCCTGCCTGTGTTGGACATTCCAGAGCTGGAACCAGCACTGAGGTGGGGATTCACCAGAGCAGAGGGACAGAATCCCCTCCCTTGACTTGCTGCCCAAGCTTCCTTTGGTGCAGCCAGGGCACAAATGACCTTCTGGGCTGGGAGTGCTCAGGGCTGGGTCCTGTCCAGCCTCTCACCACCAACACCCCCAGGGCTTCTCAGGGCTGCTTTCAATCCATTCCCTGCCCATCCTGTTTTTATGTTTGGGACCTCAACCTTGCTGTTCTCCACGAGGTTTGCACAGCTCCACCTCTCCAGCCTGTCCAGGCCCCTTTGGATCCATCCCTTCCCTCCTACACATCCATCACACCACCAGCTCAGTGTCACTGTCCAAATTCCTGAGGGTGCACTCAGTAATGAAGGATATTAGATGATGTAGGACAAAAAAACCTCCGCAGCAAAATGTTTGTTCTTTCCACAAAAAGGCCTCTGTGTTCACTCTGCAGACCTACAGAACCTCTTCCCCTGCTCCAAAAACAAAACCCCATCTGTGTTCTCTCAAAACTTCCAGAACTGATGACAGTCCTACCTCAAAAGCCCTGCAGTGAGATGCTGCCCGAGCTTGCTAAGCATGGAAGAAAACTCCCAGGTGTTCAATTATGATGTGCTGATCCAACATCTGCTCCCTATCTCTCCCAGGAGAAGGGCAGTGGGCCAAGAGAATCATCTAGTGGCCCATATCCAGCAGCAGTTGGACTGCCTTAGATGATCTCAGCTGATTTTAGTATCAGGTTTCCTACTAAAGTAGTAACGAGAGGCTGTCCAAGAACTTTGTTCCCCAAAGTCAATTTTTATGAGTAGAAAAACAATTAAGCCACTCCCAGGCAAATGGTGTGTTATTTTTATCCTCCTGAGCAGYCTATTAAATAGGTCTTTATTATTTAAGTATGTGTAAAGAACAATAACCTTTCTTGGCTGGTGTGAGGGACTGAGGGGGGCAGGAGGAGGCTTCCTGAGGGGAAAGTGTGAGTCCCTACTGATGACCTCGACATCCATCTGTCCATCCATCCATCCATCCATCCATCCATCCATCCATCCACCAATAGAGTGGTGAAATACTGGAATCATCTGCCCAGGGAGGTGGTGGAGTCACCATCCCAGGATGTGTTTTTAAAAAGACTGGATGTGGCACTGGGTGCCATGATCAAGTTGAGGTGTTAGAACATGGGTTGGACTTGATGATCTTAAAGGTCTCTTCCAGCCTAGAAATTCTGTGATTCTGTGATCCATCCACATATCCACCCGTCCATCCCCACATCCATCCAACCATCCATCCATCCATCCATCCATCCATCCATCCATCCATCCATCCATCCATCCATCCTCCTACACTGATTGCAGGAATATTTGCTGAGACTGGGTAAAAGGCATTTTATTACGAGGTCCTTGCTCTTTTATTTTGACAGCTGGGGTGTGATTTAATTAACTGGACAACCAGGTCTGAGCTGGCCAAGTACCTCTGCCTTTGTATTCAGGCCAGCTGTTATCAATGCAGCCACTGGAATGTGAGGCACGATCCATCCCAGCCCAAGGAGCTCCAAGGAGCTGTGTCCTAGATGTGCCTGTTTCCCTCCATTCTACACCTCTAAGGGTTCATGGGATGGATCCCTCTTTCTCTGTCAGGTTTGACTGGAATGTGGAGGCTCAGCCACGTGGCTGGTTCTGCTCTGCTGGACAGGAACTGCCCCCAGACASTGCCACAGCCTCCCACCCACTCTGAGATCCCTCCTGCCCGGCCTGACCACAGATCCTCTGCTGGGATGGTCAGGCTGGGCTGGGCATGCAAAGGAGAGCCAGAGGAAAGTGAAATTCTCTTGTGCAGTGTGAGGTTGACAAATACTTCGTGACCCTCTGGTCTCCATATTCCTCAGTCACTTCCCACCAACCAGAAGATTCCCAACAGTCAGGAAGAGACATTCCCTGGTTCCTGAGGACARCACCTGGTGGGAGGATGAAGCAAACAGTGCAGTCACTTGTCCCCTGTTYAGCCATGTAAATGAGCTGCAATGTTCAAAGACATTTCTGCTCCTCGAAATGTGTCCACATCCAGGGGGATGCCGTATCCTGAATCCCTCACCTGCTGTGGCCCTCTGGGACGTTCCTGGTGTGTAGACAAAGGTCTGCACTGCTGTGTTGAAAGGCAGTGACTCAAACCGTGAACCTGAAGAGCAGCAGGTACCCTGCTGTGTGACCACTTTTACCTTTTAGCAAATATAGAGTAACTTATCCCCCAGAGCTGTGCACCTCAGGGTGCTGGAGGGTGTCAGAGCAGCCACCAGTGAGAGCTGAGTGCTGGGAATTCCATCCCAGCTGAATGCATGGGAGGCTCTTGAACTCACTGCCTTCAAAGGGAATTTATTTGAAACAAACTCCTTGATTCCTGTATCCAATCGTGTGTCTCCTGCAGCTCCTCTAGGAATGTTTTAGACCCACAAAATCTACTAAAAGAGTGAATAGTTCAGRTGCAAGGCTCYRTTATCCCACTGCTCTTGAAGTCAARAGWACAGTCACCGATAAATTCAGATTTCTTTTCCCTACCTGACCTACCTCCTCTTTCTGGAGCTCCAGCTTGGCACGAAGACAAAATTTGTTCTTTCCTCCTCTCAGGTAAATAAGCTACAGATGCCCTTTGACAACCCCTTGTGATTCATGATCAGCTGTTTAAAGAAATTRCATGGTGTGAATCATCCTTCCAATGGAAGTTACATCCCCAGTGGAGGGAGTCAGCAGAAGGCAACGTGTGTGAGCTCCTCTGGGAGAGTAAAAACAGGCAAACTAGTGAGGAACAAGACACAACAGGAGCTCATCATGGGAATTGTGCCTGTGGAATTGCTCTGGATTAGGAGCCTTCAACTTCCAGTGGAGATTACTGAGACAGAAAACGGTGTGAACCTATAAAAATGGTGTTGAGCAGGTAAAGAAGGAAAAAAGCATCCACTGTCCTTTCTAATGCAAGGATTGAAAGGTGCCAAAAAAACCCAAAAAAACCCCACAAAACAAAAAACCAGGCAGGCCTGGTTCAAAACAACAAAAAAAGTCCCAAACTAAAAATGTGACATGACCTGACAGATACTAGAACCTTCCAAGGATTCAAAGCTACTCCATGAAAGAAAAGTCCTTAGAGGCAATTAAATAACTTGAGACCACCTCTGGCTCAGAAAGTTTCTGAAATACTTTCCAGTATATGCTGGGAGATAATTTAGGGCACTTCCATGTTAATGCTTGCCCCTTGCTAATATTCTCTTGCAGGACCTTGAAAGACTTGCTGATTTCTGRTCCAGCTCAGTGCAGACACTCTTGCATTTTCTGTTGTCACACCTTGTCACCCCCCAGCACCCCCAAGTCCTTCTCCACAGGGCTGCTCCCAATCCATTCTCCTGCCAGCCTTTATTGATGCCAGGGGTTGCCTCAAACACGTGCAGGACCTTGCACTTGGCCTCGTTGGACCTCAYGAGGTTCCCATGGGTCACYTCTGGAGCTTCTCCGGGTCCCTCTGGAACGGCCCCATCCTTCAGGAATGTCACTGCAGCCTCAGCTTGGTGCCAGCTGCAGATCAGCTGGGGCTGTGCTCAGTGCCATTAATGAAGGTTTTCATCAGTGCTGACCCCGGTGCAGAGCCCTGGGGACACCAGTGCTGTCCATTGGATCATTGAGCCACCGACCACAGCCCTCTGGGTGTGGCCATCCAGCCAATTCCTTATCCACTCACCAATTCCAGCCCTTTCTAATCTCCAGAGAGGGATGTTGGGGGGAGGATGTGTCAAGGGCTGTACAGAACTGCAGAGAAATGACATCTGCANTGACATCTGCAGCCTTTTTCTTGTCCCCTGACGGAGTCACCCCATCAGGGAAGGACACTGGGCTGCTCAGGAGGGATGTGCCTGTGGCAAAGCTGACCCCGGTGCAGAACCCTGGGGGACACCAGTGCTGTCCATTGGATCATTGAGCCACTGACCACAGCCCTCTGGGTGTGGCCATCCAGCCAATTCCTTATCCCCTCACCAATTCCAGCCCTTTCTAATCTCCAGAGAGGGATGTTGGGGGGAGGATGTGTCAAGGGCTGTACAGAACTGCAGAGAAATGACATCTGCAGCCTTTTTCTTGTCCCCTGACGGAGTCACCCCATCAGGGAAGGACACTGGGCTGCTCAGGCAGGATGTGCCTGTGGCAAAGCTGTGCTGGGTCACTTCCCTGTCCTCCAGGAGCCTCAGCACAGCTTCCAGGAGGATCTGTTCYGTGATCTTCCCRTGCAMARAGGWRAGGCTGATGGGTCAGGAGTTYCCARGSTCCTCCTTTCTKCCCTTTYCARAAATGCTTGCAAGTTTCCCATTTTCCCATCACCAAGGACTTCATTTGACTGCTATATAAAATATATAATTTACAGAAATACATTTTATGAATATACTTTTAAATATGTGTTATGTAATTTATTATATAAATTTCTATTTCGATCTGAGCCAAAAGCTGCAGCATTCTTGCAGTTCTGCTTATAACTCTTCTTTTGCTGTGTGGCCAAGATTCATCCTACCACACCTGAGACATTTAGATGGAGGAATTTTCAAGGGATTTTTGTCTTCTGTGTCCTCTGCTTCAGAGGATTGAGCCTTCCTGTGACCATCAGGGGACTCCAGAAACATCTGGGAGTTTCTCTCCTCCCAAAACCTGGATAAAAATGGAATTGGAAGGGAGGCCAACAATGTTTACTCTGTGTTTCCATACTTGGCACTSACTGAAGGAATTGTATATTATTATCTTGCAGCACCTCTTTATCAGGAGGAAAATACACGCAGAGTCTCAAAGAGCACAAAAAGGTTCTTTATGTCTGACAGGAAAGAAAGCTGACGATGAGAACTCCCAGTTCCACGGGAGTGTGGAAGGAGTCTGCTCCTCCAACTGCACTTYTAGCCCAGGCTGGGGCTCTGGATTYTGTCATGATGAGCCTGTGAACCTCCTGTTGTCATATCAGGAGTGATACTGGAGTTACACATGGAAGACACCAGCGACTCCCACAGCTGAGGTGAGAGCCAGCCCCCTGATTCCTCCTCAGCTGCTTTGTYCCTGGAAGTCCAATTCTCCAAACGTTCACATCCAAGAACAAAACATCACCGCTGAGTGAAGCTTTCTGCCTGCGAGAAATTGTGGCATCATTAAGGTTGGAAACGGACTTTCAAAATCCMCAATCACAATTCCRACTCAACACCATGTTCTCCACTGAATTGTGTCCTCAATTGCCAATCCACTTGATTTTTGAACAATTCCAGGAATGGTGACTCCATCAATTCCCTGGGCAGTCACAGAAGAGAAGATGGGCTGGGTGTTGGCAGCACCGGCCAGGAATGGAAAGCAGCAACAAACCACTAAGAAGCCCTAAGGGACAAGCTCTGAGCTGCCACTTATGTCACCCTAAGGGTCAGCAGGGGGTTTGGAAAAGAAAATTGAAATTTCCATTGAAATATTTTTATCTTCTTCTTTTTCTTGTCTTGTTTTGTTTGTTGGGGGCTGGTGGTTGCAGGAGGAGTGGTGAAATTGCAMAATGAGAGTCCTTAAGCAGCACCAGAAGTCAGTGATTTGGTCAGGGATATTTCCAAATTCCCATCAGATATTTAATTTAAAAATCTCCACATTTGGCAACTTTTTTTTTTTTATTTGTCAGAACAGAATTCCAAAACCTTTTTTTTTCTCTTAAAACGATTATTACAAAGATTTATTTCTTGACCAAATAGTTTTTGACAGTCTATGGAAAGAATTGGAAAAAAACAGCATTAAAATGACAAGGAACAAAAATCTGTGCCTTCTCTGATAATCCAAATATCAATAATGAGTGGTCTTCAGAGGGATTGATTGATAACTCTGAATTCCCACCTACAAATATAAAGAAACTCAATACACACAAAGCTTTTGTGTTTAATGAGAATTTGTGATTGTTTCTAAAGAAAAGAAACTATAAATAAATACAGGCCTAAGCAGTGCTCCTTATTAGTTCTTAGAAGGATGGATATTGGTTGTAGTGAGATATGGATTTGGATTGTAGTGAGATATGGATTTGGATTTTAGTGAGATATGGATTTGGATTTTAGTGAGATAAGGAGCCTAACTAGAAATATTTGGTGGAAATAAATGTTCTCTGAAGGCTGAACGTTGTCTGTGGTTCCTGCCTGCCAACAAGCATGGAAAAAACCCTCCCACCAATCATTCAGACATTCCTGCATATTTACCTGAGTGTGACTAATGAGCAGAAGTCTCCTTTCAGGTGCATTAATCCATCCAAAGAGTGTGGATGCCTATCAGAATCAATTAAATCTCCCTTTAAAAGCCACCCAATTAAAATACTCCCTTTCAMATCTTGAAGAGGGTTGGAGGGKAGTCCACCTGAGAGTTTTTGTGCTKCAGATTGATCTCTGAGGGTCTGTGGCCTGAGTCCTGGCCAAGACAATTTCTCCTTAATGAAAGCATAATAAAGAGAGTAGCGAAGCAGATTTGAGGAAGAGGTCACTGATCCCTCCAGCTCCCACCTCCAGCTGACTCACACACCTCCCCTCATCTTCCAGCTGCCTTTTTCAGCAGCTGCAAGGTGCAATACATCCTCCTCAGACAGCTCCTACTAAAATTACTAATGACCAGCTCGTGGCTGAATTCAAAGGTCGCGCTCCCCGTCTGAACCCTCTTGATTTATGGACTGGTTTTGCCACTTGGGACAGCTCTGCCTCCCTTCATCTGCAGGCACGGACAGATTGCTCCCTTAACCCTGCAGTCAAGTGTTTTTCTTTTAATTTCTCTGCAGGGATGTCTTGGGTTCATTCCTTGCTGCACTCCTGGTGAGGTGAGGATTGTCCAGCAGCGCTTCTGATTCTCAAAACACCTTCAGTTTAACATCTGGTCTTCTTTCAAAAAAACACTTTGGAGGGAGATTCTCCACCACTGAAGGAGGACAACTGGAAATCTTCTCAGCTATAGAAGACCAAAAAAAAATCTATTTTCCTTCAAATTGAAGCAAATAACCCTGTAGTGAGGATGGCAGATTGGCCTGGGCATCAAGTCTGGGTTAGCCAAGCCATYGTGAAGAGGTTTTAATGTGAGGAGCTAATGGCTGGATTTGCCAATGCAGCTCATGGAGTTTTCTCTCTGGAGGAACTGATGCCTCTGCTGTTTTATCTGCTGCAAYTCTTTATGTGGAATGAGGGAACCATCTTTTATCTGAAGAGAAAATTTTCTTTGTTTCATATTTCTCTCAGAACTTCATTATCCTCAATTTCTTACTCCTTTTATTACATATATTTTTTTTTCTTAACACACTGTCTTGGGTCCTGGGTGCTGCAAATATATAGAATTTATATGTGAAATAACAACTTCCAAGGTAACTCAGGGTTCAAAAATGCAGCTTTAGCCAYGACAAAATATCTCCCACTTGTGCTTACACAAGGGAAGTCGCTGTGTCTGCTGCTGCTGGTAGTTTATCATCATTTAGTAGGCCAGACAAATAAGGAATCTGCTTTGTCACTGGAGTGTAACTGCTAATTGCATTCAGATATGGGTGSTTTTTTCCCTGATTTTTCCCTGTRTTTTTTTTTCTGTACAAATTTTCTCCCCCTGCACTTGGCTGAAAGCCAGTTTTCTTAAATGGAGTATGACAAAGCTAAAAATCCTTTTCCTTCTCCAGCAGAAATCTCTCCTGCTGTTCCCCTGCTGCACAAAACCCTTTGCATTTTAGTGTACATTGATGTAAAATCTGATTTTCTACAGGAGGCTGGGGCCTCGCTTCCCTTCTCTTTGCCTGAAAATCACAGAATCACTGAATGTTTGGGGTTGGAAAGGACATTAAAGATCACCCAGTGCCACCCCCTGCCATGGGCAGGGACACCTCCCACTATCCCAGGGTGTTCCAAGCCCCATCCAGTCTGGCCTTGGACACTTCCAGGGATCCAGAGGCAGCCACAAAAATCTGTGCAAACAACCAAGGGCAGGCTCATGCAAAATTTCTGTCTCCATCTCCTCTAACACGAACATAATGAAAACAATAAATAATATGAAATATTTGCAACAGGAGAGCACTTTCTCCTCTGGCTCTGTCAAACATAGAAGAGAAAAGCAAAAGCCAAAGTTAGGGAGTAAAGGCCAAGCAAATGCATTCCAGAAATAAAAAATCTTAAGGAGAAGGAGGAGGAGAAGGAGGAGGAGGAGGAGGAGGGGGAGGAGGAAGAGGAGAAGGAGAAGGAGAAGGAGAAGGAGAAGGAGAAGGAGAAGGAGAAGGAGAAGGAGAAGGAGAAGGAGAAGGAGAAGGAGAAGGAGAAGGAG